>OVBX01003050.1:0-15278 GCA_900406325.1 Erucastrum elatum | reverse complement strand
TTGATTAGTCGGTTCTTTTTGTGAAACCGAGTGGCTTAGTCGTTAGCAAACGTTGGCTTTGATTCTATACCCCCATAAAGAGTCGTATGTATTCACACACAAGGGTCTTCTCTGGTCTTCGTCTGTAGGTAAATTTTGGACCAATTACATATTTGACTTTTGTCTACAGACAAATCTCATACTGCAGAGTTGTTTTCTTTGCTTGACATCCAAGAAGCACACAAAAGACTTCTGTTTCCAACTTTGAAATAGTATTTTAACCCCCAAAAAGACAAAGTTTGAAATAGTAACGATCACAAATGTTACAAGATACATAGACCGACAATCCTTATCAAGTTCGATTTATTTTTCATAAGAATTTTCTTTTCGACTAAGAACCATTCGTCATTCGAGTCGATTTTTGTTAAAAAGAAAAATTAGTGTACTTCTAGATATCACCGGTNCAAGATACATAGACCGACAATCCTTATCAAGTTCGATTTATTTTTCATAAGAATTTTCTTTTTGACTAAGAACCATTCGTCATTCGAGTCGATTTTTGTTAAAAAGAAAAATTAGTGTACTTCTAGATATCAAAGGTTTGGCTGACCGTACCGAATAAAAGATGTCAAAGCTTTAATGTTCAAAATGATATCGTAGCATCTTATCATATATATCTCCATGAAGCCATCAAACTATTTGTTAGGACTTAGTTGTTCAGACTTGGTTAATGAATAAAAAAGAGCTTGAAAATTGAAGGATAAATATTCTTCTTGATTCGCATTGTTNGTAGCATCTTATCATATATATCTCCATGAAGCCATCAAACTATTTGTTAGGACTTAGTTGTTCAGACTTGGTTAATGAATTAAAAAGAGCTTGAGAATTGAAGGATAAATATTCTTCTTAATATTCGCATTGTCATAACGAAACATTTTCTTTATTGGTACACTTTTAGTTTTATCTCCAACACTAAAATAACAGAATACAATAACATTTCCTCGAATAGCAACAACATTAGAGTAACAACTAGTAATGACGTCGTCATGAGAATATTCCNACAACCCCCCCGCCGTCATCTACAGTATCCCATTCCGGAACGCTCGAAAACTCACCTCCGCCGAGTTGCTCGATCCGATCAGCCGGTGATTCCACGTAATCAGCAAAAGGGTCTTCGTTATCCATCGAAAGTGAGTGGCTTTTTGAGGTTTCACATAAACTCCAGAACCGTTGATCCAACACAGTGCTCGGAGAAGACGAACTCTGCAGAAGAGACTCTTCGTCTTTGTCGTCGAGGAAAGGATGTTTAAGCAACTCTTCCACCGTCCACCTCTGTTTCGGATCCTTCTCCAAACAACCCATCAGAAAGTCTTTACCTTTCTCCGACACAAACTCAGGAATCTCCNCATAACGAAACATTTTCTTTATTGGTACACTTTTAGTTTTATCTCCAACACTAAAATAACAGAATACAATAACATTTCCTCGAATAGCAACAACATTAGAGTAACAACTAGTAATGACGTCGTCATGAGAATATTCCGAGAACAAGCTGTCTTGATCCGATATCCATTCGTCAACTACTTCAATCGCTTGCGAAGACGACGACGTTTCCTCGACGCCGCTTACCGCGTATTCGTCACCGTAACCGACACGTTTCTCTGTTTCTCCAAGAACGTCACCTCTCACTTCAATCCACCCACCGTCATCTACAGTATCCCAATCCGGAACGCTCGAAAACTCATCTCCGGCGAGTTGCTCGATCCGATCAGCCGGTGAACCCCAAGACTCCGCGTAATCAGCAAAAGGGTCTTCGTGATCCATCGAAAGTGAGTGGCTTTTCGAGTCTTCGCATGAGTTCCAAAACCGTTGGTCCAACACAGTGCTCGGAGATGACGTAAGGCGCAAACGAGACTCTTCCTCTTCTTCTTTGTCGTCGAGGAAAGGATGTTTAAGCAACTCTTCCACCGTCCACCTCTGTTTCGGATCCTTCTCCAAACAACTCATCAGAAAGTCTTTACCTTTCTCCGATACAAACTCAGGAATCTCANTCCGACACAAACTCAGGAATCTCAGGCGACTCGCCGGAGAATCCAATCTTATACATTGCTGCAACGACGTCGTTAAGCTCCCCCCAAGGGGCTGATCCAGTCATCATCTCGATCACCGTACACCCTAACCCCCACACATCAGCCGGAAACCTCTGTTCTTCGCCTCGAGCAACCTCCGGCGCCATAAACGCCGGTGTACCGGAAAAACCAGACTTTGAAACCGGTTTAGCACAACCCATATCAGCTATTTTACAAACGACGCCGTTCTCTTCAACCAGCACGTTCTGGCTCTTCAAGTCGCAGTGAACAATCCCTCTCTCGTGGAGATAGCTCAGTCCCTTGAGAATCTGACGCGTGTATGATCTGATCACAGGCTCCGGCAACTTCCCGCCGGATTTTTTGATTAGATCGTGGAGACTCCCGCCGGAAACGTATTCCATCAGGAGATTGTAAACCAATCCGTCGTTCTCCCGCGTTACATTAGAGCCTATGTACTTGACTATGTGAGGAGAGCTCAATGTAGACAGAATCGACTGCTCGTTTTGCAAGAACGCTGAGGAAGAGAAGTCGGATGATTTGACGGCGAACATCTCACCGGAGTTTGAAACTGCTATTGAGACGGTGGCTGTTGAGCCTCGACCGATGGTTGGTCCTCTTGTCCAAGTAATATCCATTGGAACAGAGCAAATAAAAACAGAGTAGGTATGAGTTTGGAGAGTTTGGAGAAATGATCTTTTAGAGGTTTTGAATTTTTTTAAGCAAATGGCTCGTAAGAAGCTTATTATATATACAAACTCGTTTTTATGTATGGGTGTATGTGTTTTGGGTATGGTGAAGTGTGTGTATGTGACTTTGGCATGGGTTTTGGTCCAAACTCGGAGACGACATTCTTTATACATATTTTTCTTGATTTCTTCCTTGCCAATTATTAAGCGTCATTACTTTATACATATTTTTCACTTTATCTATGTTTAGATTACTATTTGTGTTCTGTGTCACAGCAGTTCAAAACTCAAGATGACTGAATATTATGACATGCAGACGTCACTTTATATGAGTTTTGAGTATATTTAGCATGATTCATACCAAGGATAACCATACTTTTATCAGAAAAGGAAACTGATCAAAATTTAAGCATATGGTGTATATTTTTTATTCTTTTTTTTTTGATCAAAGTTGTATATCTTTTTATTCATTATTATATATTTGATTGCTTAAATATATATTGACAATGTATAGTATAAATAGATAATATAATGTTTATTATTATATTTATAATATGCGTAAAAAATTTAAGAAACTTATTTTTTTAGGAACAAAGATAGTAGTTTAAATGTAATAGAACATCATATATCAGCATGATATTGCGTTCAATCAATGCAATTGATGATGTGATCGAAGAACCTTTCAATGTTAGCAACAGCTGCATGTTTACTAGTATCGTTAATTTAAGTGATGATGTGATACTTAATTGTTGAGATTATTTAGAGTTAATGGTTGCATTTAACATACTAACTTCACATACGTAACGTACAGATTCTGGTAGCGTTATGTGTGTGGGCAATATAATAACGAGTGCGTGAAACGAGCTATATGGCCGAAGGGGAATGTGTAAAGACAGCTCCGACGTCATGAAGCCAGAGTGGACGGCGACGTTACTTCGATCCTCCGTCATGAGTTTTAAATCACGTGACGGAAGCGCGTGGATCAAATCAAGTACAGACCATTTAACGTTGTAACGAGATTAAGCCACAGTACTTAAAAAGGGATTTATTAACGTATCAGTGTTTAAATTTAATTATTTGTTTATGCGGCTGTAAAGAAGAAGAAAAATGTGTGGTGGAATCTAAATGTGAATGAAGATGATAATGTCTTTAATTAGAATGCAAGCTGTGAATATTTATTCCTGTTTGCTTTTGCTCCGAGAATACAGTTGTGAATTCAGAGTTTACATGTTTTCGGTTATTAAATGACTTTAATATATAGTTTTATTAAGATTATAATATTATATTTTTATGGAGCTGGATGGGAAACGCGGATTCATGCATGTGATTTGGACAAAGGTGTGCCAGACTGTGCATATAAATTTTTAACCGCAGGATTAAGTGTATATATGGAAAACTAAAGATGGCCATATGATATAAAAGGTTAAGAAAACAATGTGTATTGCCTACTGATTAGTCATGTTAGGGGCAGAGTTATATATGGATTTGACCTCTTTTAAAAATGAAAGACCTTATGAAGCAAGGCATGAAGGTTTATACCTTTTTCTACTTAGGTGATGGTTTGTAGTGAAGGCGACTTCTGCCAATTGAATTTTGTATGGTTTTTGATCATTGCATCATATTTTACCGGAAAAAAGACAAAATATTTGTATGGTCTTAGATCATTACATTATCTCGGCAAGTCTATGAACCATGGAGGAATACATGAACCATAGCTAGATACATATGATATTCTCACATTAGCTACTCTTCACTATAACTTTTCTGTTTGTTATGTATATTGTATGATGTATCATATGTGAAAAACTTGTTTCACCAACAATGCATTCTTCGTGTTAATTCTGTTAGAACCTAGCATACTACTAGAAGGACACAAGAGATTCAATTAAGATTTCTTGCAACATAGTTGAAATTTAGAGGCAACAACCGTAAAGTATTCAGTTAAGTTTTCTCGGCAGCAACCATAAACCCTTTTGGACCTTTTTAGAAGATGGCCATACCAATACCTCAATCGTGTATGTTGGGTGCAAAACCAAATTACTGTATATTTATAAAATTGATTTATAAACCCAAGCCCAATTATATTACGAGTACATGAACAGTGACCCATTTGTTGTTCAGCTTTGTTGATTGACAAAATCATGCCTCGTATTATAAAATTTTCGCTTAGGTTAATACTTAACATGAATAAAATATGGAGACGTGCGGTATAATTTGTAGAGGTCAATTTAACATTTTACCAAAAAAAAAAATTGTAGAGGTCAAAGTACAGCCAATAGAAAATTAAATATTGACTTTAAAACGTAAAGCTGAAGAGAAACAAATACAAGAAAATAGTTGACCACTTGACCTTTTGTACTTTCGGCATTTAGAATGTTAACATTCGAAAAATTTTATATTTCGGCAACAGACGTACAAGAAATCGTAGTAACATCAACATAATTTAAACTGATGCTTGAATATATCTGTAATATAATGTGAAACGTTTTAGACAAATACAATTTCACTAACTAGTCCTAGTGATTTTTGTACTTACATCTCATGCTCATTTGGATCAAGAATATAAAAGACCCATACTCATCGATCGGTTCAAGTCTGCGATCAGTTATATAATAAGTTTAGGTTTCTAACCAACTAACTGGATAATTAATCAAAACAGCTTTAAGTAGTATTATCGTTGTTTAGGTTATACGTTACTCGACGTATATACACGATCCTATAAGAGGTGAATACAAAACGTGAATGATGAAATTGAGTCAAAAGCTAACAACCGTGTCGTGTCAAGAAAAGGGTACGTTTGTTAACTTCCTCTCGTCGAATCTTCTCAAATACGTAAGGTACAACTGCATGCATCAGTAACATTTTTTCTATTAGTTTTCTATCTTCAATGGACATGCATCTTTACCGTTTGTAGACTACAAAGATGTAAGAGTTTTGATACACAAGTTACAGCTATCTTGTCGTATAATTTTGCCTATTTTAGAAATGTAAACCAATGTTTCTTAATTCTCAGGACCAATAATAAACCGATATTAAAATGAGCTGATTAAAAGAATGGACGCCTTTGCTTATCCGTTCAACTCGCCTGACTTGCCTTAGGTTGGCCTGTGGGGGATGAATTCATGAACTATGTAATTTACTCGTATACATTAACCATCTCTTGCGGTAAAATCCATTTTGCCCTGGTCTATATGCGTATAACTTTTTTCTTTAATGGCTATATAATCATAAAATATTCATAACCCCACAAGCAAAATACATATCACTTATTTCTCACCGCATTTCCAGCGTCAACTCTACTCGAAGACAACTATAAAACCCTAAGTCTACCTAATACTTTCCTTACCAATCCCAACAATCACTGTCCTCTCTATCTCTATTTCCCTAGCTCACACAAACCAAAAAAAAAGATAAAAAGAAAATGGCTCTCGTGAAGCTACTCGTGGCCATCGCAATAACAATCGCAATCACAATCGCAGTCATCACCACCAGAACCACCACCACCGTGGCATACACGAGCTCCGATGCACCGGGTACGCAGACTATAAGGCCGAGCAGGTTCTTGGCTCAGAAGGAAGTAGGCGAGCGAAACTCTAACGCGGCGGACCATTGCAACAAGGATCCTGAGATATGCAGCCTATACGCAGGCGGAGGAAGTAACTCGACGGTGACATGCTGCAACAATAAATGCATAGACATGGCCAGTGACGACAAGAACTGTGGGGCGTGTAAGAACAAGTGCAAGTTCTCACAGACGTGTTGTCGCGGCCAATGCGTTTACTTGAGTTACGACAAACGCCATTGTGGACAATGTAACCATCCGTGTGAGATGGACGAGTTCTGTGTCTATGGTCTTTGTAACTACGCGTGATCGGTCCATCTCGCCAGACGTGGCGAGTATACTAACAAGAACTAAAGCTAATTAAAAGTGTATTTTATACGTAAATATGTACTTGCATATATATTGGATGCTCCGTCCAATTAATTAAATAGGTGATGTCTGCAATAATGAATCCCATTGCATTTTTTTGAGTATATAAAAAGAAACGACTTTGTGGAACATATTTTCTTCAAGGCAAGCTCTCAGTAGTAGTCCGCTTAAATTCGTATAAAACTTGGGTTTCACCCCTTATGGTAAATTATTAAATTCAGCTTAACCCTCTATACCAATTAAAATGTGAATTAATTAAAAAAATAAAAAAAAACATAAAAACTAAAAGACCGTGATCTCTTATTTCTTCATCTCCACAGAGAAAATATGAAACTTTGTTTGTCAAGTTTAAATCTTCAATTCTATAATTCCAAATCCATTTTCGACTTTAACTTCTCAGAATCAAATCAAATCATGTTCTCTTATGAGATAGATAAAAAATTATTTGCATCGATTTTTAAACCCTAAATCATAAACCCAAATCGTAGATCCTAAATCCAAACCATAAACTCTAAACACAAATCATATTTAGATGTATTAGGTTTGAGTTTAGGGTTTACAGTTTGAGTTTATAGTTTATAATTTGGATTTGAGTTTAAGGTTTACAGTTTGGATTTAGAGTATATGATTTAGATTTAGGGTATAAAATTATATTTGAAAACATAAAATTGAAGATTCAAAAAAATTGACAACCAAAACTTCATATTTTTTTTGTGAGGGATGAAGAAGAAGAAGACGACTTTTTTTCACCTGTTTTACTTTTTTTTTAATTTTTTTTTTCACTAATCTTACGTGTCATTTTAATTAGTTTAGAATGTTGAGTTGAATTAGAGAATTCACCACATGGGGTGAACCCAAGTCATGTCTCTTAAATTTTATATACACATATTGGAAAAAGTGTGGTCGAGTGTAATAATTTCACATATTATATAGCTTGACCAATAAAAAAATCATGGAAGATATTAATAATGAGTCATAGATGATATAAAATGTATTCTCTCTATTTTAAAACGATACATGTTTTTGAATTTTCACACTTTTTAATAAAACATATTTAAATTTAGTTATAAATTAGTACTTTTATGTAGTTTATATTTCTTATATCTTAAACTAATAAAACTTTACAAAATGCAAGTCTTTTTTTTTGAATTTTACAAATTTTCATTATTAACTGATAAATGTTGCTTTGGAAATTTTAAAAATGTATTGTTCAAAAAAAATGAAAAATCTATATTTTGAAAACAATCTTTTTCTCTAGAATATTTAATTTTTTGAAACGAATGAGTATAATTTTCAACCATGGCAGAATTTCTCTCCTTATAAGCAATATGAAAAGTTTTAATCTTGCATTTTATCTAAGTGATTTTCTATTTAGAACCCAATAAAAGTTCTAGCATATCTATTCATATTAAATCAACATTTTTACTCGGTCCAAAACTTATAAAATTTTGGTTCCGAACTTTTAGTTCTTACTTCTTAAGAGAATAAATATTTATGGCTCAATGGAGCATTAAGAAAACTACAGGTGTACGAACGATTCGTAATAATTTAAACAGCTATAGGGACAGAGTAATAAAGTGGAAAAAGTCTTCTCTGCTGCTCATAGGATCTCACGATAAGCCTTCACCATTTGTTGACTTTGAACATACCCTCTCCATTTCCGTCTGCAGATTGTCTAAAAACCTTTGTGATCTTTTGAAAACTCTAATGATTTCTTCTTTTTCCCAGACGACCAGTTATGCTGCAATAGGCTTCTTCACGCTTTTGGCTACACTATTTACCATGCTTTACAAAAAAATCAGATTCCATCAAAATAACAAAACGATGAATTCATCTTCTCTGTCTCTTTCATCTCCTTCACCGTATGTGTCTCAGAACCAGAAATACCATGTCTTCCCCAGCTTTCTCGGAGCAGATGTCCGGAAAGCCTTTCTCAGTCACATTCTGAAGGAGTTCAGAAGCAAGGGGATCGACCTGTTCATTGACAATAATATAGAGAGGAGTAAGTCTATCGGTCCCGAGCTCATAGATGCAATCAAAGGATCAAAGATAGCAATTGTCTTGCTTTCAAGGAACTACGCTTCTTCCATATGGTGCATGAACGAGCTGGTGGAGATCATTAGGTGCAGAGAAGAGTTGTGTCAAACAGTGATGACCATTTTTTATGAAGTGGACCCAACAGATGTAAAGAAACAGACTGGAGATTTTGGGAGGGTCTTCAGAAAAACTTGTAAGGGTGAATCAAAGGAGGACACTGGAAGATGGAGACATGCTTTGGCGGAAGTGGCCAAAATCGCCGGTTACCATTCAAACAACTGGTTCGTCAACTTGCTCTTTGTCTTTCTTAAGAATTTAAACTTTGTTGTGTTGGAATAACACATACCTCGTTGGTAGGGACAATGAAGCGGACATGATTGAAGATATAGCCACTGATGTTTCCAACAAGCTGTTTAATTCCATGCCATCAAGGGATTTTGACGGCTTAGTAGGGATGGGATCTCATATGGAGAATATTGAACAGCTTTTACGGTCAGATATGGATGAAGTGAGGATGATAGGGATTTTGGGGCCGCCAGGGATTGGCAAGAGCACCATTGCTCGATTTCTGTATAACTCTCACTCTAACAAATTCCAGTTGAGCGTTTTTGTGGAGAATATCAAAGGAAGGTATGCAATACCAGCTTGTTCTGATACCTACGGTGTGAAATTGAATTTACAAAAGCAGTTTATTTCGGAAATTTTCAATCATCAGTTGGGTAAGGAGATTCCACATTTAGGAATTGTCAAAGATAGGTTGAAACACAAGAAAGTTTTTGTTGTCCTTGATGATGTGGATCAGCTGGAACAATTAGAAGCTATAGCGAACAAAACTTGTTGGTTTGGTCCTTGGAGTCGGATTATCATCACAACTCAAGATCAAAAACTTTTGAGGGCCCATGGGATCAACCATATATACAGGGTGGGTTTTCCATCAAGGTGTGAGGCTCTTGAAATGTTCTGCATGTATGCTTTTGGTCAGAAATCCCCTAAGGATGGTTTCTCAGACCTTGCTCAAGAAATTACATACTTTTCCGGCAATCTTCCCCTAGCACTACAGGTTATGGGATCATACTTTCGAGGAATGACCAAGAAACAGTGGTTAATGGAAATACCAAGATTAAGGACACGCCTTGACGGAAAGATTGAGAGTATTTTAAAGCTAAGTTATGATGCTTTATGTGGCGATGATAAAGCTATATTCCTTCATATAGCGTGCTTTTTCAATAACGAAGAGGTTGAAAAAGTGGTAGAGCATCTTAAGAAAAGCTTCTTCAATGTGAGGCAGCGACTTTATATTTTAACTGAGAGATCTCTCATATCTATAGATGGGGGAAGGACAAATATGCATAGTTTGTTGGCCCAACTTGGTAAAGAAATTGTCCGCAAACAGTATGTTCCTGAGCTTGAGAGACCACAGTTTTTGGTTGATGAAGAAGATATTCATGAAGTTTTCACTGATTACACAGCAGTAAGTTTGGCCATAACTAGTCTTTTGTTGCTTTACTCATTACAACTTTTGTTTATTTTACCATCCCTACTTAGTTTTTGTGGGTTTTTTTTCAGAAAACTAGACGTGTTATAGGCATCGATTTAAAGGACTGGGACAAGTTACACATAGGTGAGAGAGTCTTTGAAGAAATGTCTAGTCTCCAATTCCTAAGATTCAGAACTGATCATAGTCCTCCAAACACATTGTTTTCTCCGGGATGTCTGAGCTATATATCTCCAAAACTTCGATTACTAGATTGGGAATATTGGCCCTTGACATTTTTGCCTATTATTAATATTCCAGAATTCCTTGTCGAACTAAACATGAGAGACAGCAAGCTTGAGAAGTTGTGGGACGGAAGAAAAGTAAGTGTAATGTAAAACTTTATTCTGAATAGTATAAAATAGTTTCTTAATCTTGAAAATAGACAATTCCGCTTCCTTCATTTGTTTAATTTGATTAGATGCTAATAGCATATATATATATTTTTCCTTTTTATGCGTTTTCTTTTTCATCTGCTCAACTGCAAAATGTACCAGCTCATGAATGAATCATGTCTTTATTTGTCTATACAGCCGCTTAGGAATCTAAAATGGATGGATTTGAGTTATTCAGAAAACCTGACGGACCTTTCTAATCTATCAACTTCTCCTAATCTCAAGGAACTAAATCTCAATTATTGTTCAAGACTGGTGAAGCTCCCTTCCTCTATTGGAAATGCAACTAATCTCCAATATCTGTATCTTTGTGGATGTTCAAGTTTGGTAGAGCTTCCTTCCTCAATTGAGAATGCAACTAAACTAGAAGAACTTTATCTCAGTGGATGTTCAAGTCTAGTGGAGCTTCCTCCTTCTATTGGGAATGAAACTAATCTCAAAAAATTGTATCTCAACAAATGTTCAAGTCTAGTGGAGCTCCCTATCTCTATTGGGAATGCAACCAATCTCAGAAAATTATATCTCAGTGGATGCTCAAGTCTGATAAAGCTTCCTTCATCTATTGGGAATGCAACTAATCTCAGAGAATTGTATTTGAATAGATGTTCACGTTTGGCGGAGCTCCCGTTTTCTATTGGGAATGCAGCTAAACTGAAAGAGTTGTATCTCAGAGGATGCTCAAGTCTTGTGGCACTTCCTTCGTCTATTGTAAATGCAACTTATCTTAAAGAGTTGAATCTTAGTGGATGCTCGAAGTTAGAGGTTCTTCCAACCAACATCAACTTGGTATCCGTCACCCATCTCGATCTCCGTGATTGCTCTCTGTTAAAACGTTTTCCTGAAATTTCCACTAACATCGAGTATCTCAGTCTCATTGGAACCTCAATACAAGAAGTTCCTTCATCGATCAGGTCGTGGTCTCGTCTTAAAGAATTGGGTATGTCATACTCTGAAAACCTCAAGGAGTTCCCGTGTGCTTTTGAGAGCATCACAGAGCTTCACTTGAGGGATGCGGAAATACAAGAGATTGGTCCATGGGTCAAGGGATGCTCTCGTCTACGTCGACTTGTGCTTAACAATATGCAGAATCTGGTATCAGTCTCAGATCTTCCGGAGTCCCTATTGTTCCTAGATGCAGAGAATTGCAACTCCCTAGAGAGATTAGATTGCTCCTTTAGCAATCCAGATATTCGTCTCAACTTTCGAAACTGCTTCCAACTAAATCAAGAAGCAAGAAACCTCATCATCCGGACACCAACTCGTAATGTAGTCGTCTTACCTGGTGGAGAAGTTCCAGCCTACTTCACTTTCCGATCTTCTCAAAGTTCCTTAACTGTGAAGTTGAAGGAACAGCATCCACACACATTGACAAAATTTAGGGCATGCATTATGTTTCTTAGTGAGTCTAAGCTTTGTGGCGGATTAGAATGTACAATCACGTCCAAAAAGAAAGCTCTCACTGCATCTAGAACGACGGAATACTTCCCAGAACCAAATTATTCGGAGCATTTGTACATATTCGAAGTTAAAGCAGAGAAGGTAACTTCCACTGAGTTTGATTTTGTGTTCAAGGTCGACCCTTACATTCCCATCAACGTGTGGATAAAAGAATGCGGGATACTCCCAAGTCATGTTGATGAAAATCATGAGAGCTTCAGAGATGGCGATAAATATTCTGAATCTTATGAAAGATGGTCTAAAATTTGCTCTAAACGATGATTGCATACGAAAAACAGTATTTACAACCATGCAGCTGATCCATCCTCCTGCTTCTAGTGATATTCTTTCTTCGGCGTTTCAGGTAATCCACCAACTGCCATAACATATTGCTTTTCGTATGTAATTTCGTGCATAATTGGATTTTCTTTTACAAAATTAACTGGAGATTCTTTGATTTTCTTATAAGTTACTTACAAAGAATGTTCTTGTATAGTGACGCCCAAATTTACCCATCTCAGTTGTCAAAGTAAATTTTGAAAATCAAACAAATGAAACCGAGACTGTTATTGATTAGGGGCACAAGTCTTTGCGACTTTTGTCTCTATGCAGAATGCTCTGTTTTATGAAACAACAATTCCTCAAGATTTTTTTTTTTTTTTTTGATAATCCAGGCTTCCCCGCTTCGCGGGTCATTGCCTGGGCCCGGTTAGGCAGCGGTCCACTTCACCCGGGAGGGCTTAAACCTGAGCTGAGGACAAANTTTTTGATAATCCAGGCTTCCCCGCTTCGCGGGTCATTGCCTGGGCCCGGTTAGGCAGCGGTCCACTTCATCCGGGAGGGCTTAAACCTGAGCTGAGGACAAAACCCAACACCCAGTACCGCTTGTGACACATGGGCTGAGGACAAGGCCCAACACCCAGCATCACGGGTGACACGGATGAGTAGTTCCCCCTGCCTGGCGTCGAACCCGGGACATGACAATTGGCCCCGAAGCCCTTTACCAAGTAGGCTAGCTCATCCGGTCAATTCCTCAAGATTATTGTGTGCCTATATCTTGGTTTATTTTCTGCATTCCCAAACACATGATTCAAGCAAAGAGAGGAAAAAATGGGGGAAGAGAGCAAAAACAAGAGCGACGCAGCAACTCAAAATTGCATTAATCATTTGGGTAAAACTATAAATGCAGGAACCATGTTAAGAATTGTAATACAAAGTATACTAGATGATATCTCTAAAAATATGTGTTTTATGTTAAACAAAACAACCCTCACGTTTAAGAAAACATTGACTCGTTGAATTATTCTCACACTTCATAAGATCTGATACAAGAATTTATAGCCTCTTCCTTATTTTTTCTTTATTTTTTTATTTTTTTTACAAACAACCAAAAGCTCTGGCCTTAGTGGTAAAAAACTCCAGCTGAAGTACCCGCCTTTAAGTTCAAATTGCCTTGACCACTTTTCCTGTCCACGAATAAATGGATATGCCCATCCGGACAGACCTCTTAGAGATTAATCCGGCTTACCGCCGGAAAACCCCAAGGTTAAATAAAAAAAACTCTCCTAACAAACGCACTCCTGCTAAAAATATAATTTTTGAGTAATGCACTAATACTCTTCTGCATATACAATATAGCAAGTCGATTAAACCTAGTCCCCAAAATGATATTTCCGAATCTTCGTAATCATGAATCTCTCCTAAAAACTCTACTAATTTTTTAAGAAATCTTCCGTTAATGACATGGGCGAATCTATGTGATGTAAGGGAGGGTGCAGCTGCCCCAGTAAATTTTTGAAAATGTTAAATATATAACCATAATAAAAAGATAATCCTGACTATAGTGGTTATATGTTTCAGTCACGTTTTTTGTCTTTATTTATAAAGTTATTTAGTTTTCAGCATAAGTTTTAAACTATTTTCTAATTTACCTCTCCCATAAATGTATAATCTAATTATCATTACTTTTATGATTTCAACATATTTATGAATCTATGATATGATATTTTTACTATATCTTGTTTTCTTTAATATTATTGTTGTATAATTATTATTGGATACCTATCTCTTAGAACATATATTCACTTCATATAAAAAATAATCTCATATATTATAAGGGAAGATTAGTTTTTTTTAGACTAACATCTATATGTTTTAGACAGTATTTGATATAATAATTCTTATTTTCAAAGAGTCTATGCTTTATATACAAACTAGATAAGGACCCGTGCGTTGCACGGATTTCATCTGAAGTTTTAATTTCTCGACATCATTAAAATAATGAATTTTCTTTTTTTCACATTAATTCTTGGATTTTTGAGTATATATTGGTGTAAGACTTATTACAGTAATAATAATGTGTTTTTTTATTTGTATTTTTATTTCAATAATCATGATGTTAAATAGCATATAACTTTTTTTAAACTATTTCACTTTTAATTATTCTTTAAATAATATTAATCAAATTTTATTGAAACATAAATAATCATAAATTTTTTATATTTTGTATATTGTTTAAGACAAAGAAAAAATAACGCAATTCATAATATTAATGTTACACGACATCAATCAATATGTATTATTGATAGCCAACTAAATATTAAATATATTGCGAGATAAACATATATATTTTTACTTTAGCAATAATGTTGTGACTTTAAGCTCTATTTCTATAGATTATATGATATCAAGAAAAAAATTGATATACAATATTTTGTAGAACACTATTATTGTTATTTGTTCCTACTTTAAGAATCTGAAGCTTTGTAGTTGTAGTGAGTTTTAATAGTGCGGCGTACAATTGCTCATGAGTAAATACTGGATTTGGCAAATATATATCACTTCTGTTGAAGCTTTGATCTTAATTTTTCTTGATAATCATTGCATAGCAAATTCATATAGAGTATTGACGTTTTCAGTTTTAAAGGTCATCTCGCATTTATTAGCATGAAACTTCTTGTAAAAAGAAAAAAAAACTTTTTTTCTCATATAAGTATTGATTATAATTTCCGATTCAAAAATCTTTTTGTCTAAGCTAGTTATTGATAACATTTTTTCCATTGCAAAATTCCTTAGTAGCATTAGTGGAACATTTATTTAAAGATCAGGTTTGTGATTTAGAATCCATTAAAATTTCAACATATTAACAATTAATGTATGTTGAAATGACTGGAGCTTGATTTGATATCT
>OVBX01003049.1:3572-16147 GCA_900406325.1 Erucastrum elatum | reverse complement strand
TTCGATGGGTTTTGGCGGTGTAAAGTTTTCGTTAGAGGACAGTGAAGACAACTCGTCAGAAATTTGACAGTGCCAGCTTAAGGATGTTAGCTCAAGAAGCTGAGCTGTGGCGATGAGAGTCAGGGGGAGTGTTACACAAGCGGGTCTGATGTGAAACACCGGTTGGGTTTGGTTCGAACCTAGTGAAGATTAATTGGGATAAGGATAAGCTTGCTTTGGCGCGAAGCAAGGAGAGATATTCTGTTAGGATACAAGATCTTGAGTTGTAGAGATCGCAAAAGGGAATATATAAGGCAGTGCCTTGGGAGATGTCAAGGCACGGGTTTTAGGGTTATCATAAGCAAGTTCTAGCGTGAGGCAGAACGTGCTGTTCGGGTTTGAGAAGAGAGTGTGTTCTCGTTTTCCATACTCTGGTTAGATTAGGAATTGGTCCGTAGCAAGTCACGTTTGGACTGTGTGTAATTCGGATTAGACAGATCTAGAGAGATTGTCTAAGAGATTCTTGATTAATAAAGTATTTGGTTTTTGGAAGTATCTGTATATTAGTTCCTGGTATCCATTTGAACTTTCATTTGGTATCAGAGCGGATCGCCTCTGTGGACTAGGCAAGTCTACTCACAGGTGGAGATCCTGCGGGCATCATGGAGACCATGAAGGAACTAGTGTCGTTGCAGAAGCCAATCATGCTGGATGAAGGGAATTTCGGCCACTGGAAGGCTAGAATGCGACACATCATCAGAGGAATAGATGAGGACGCTTGGACAGCAGTAGAACAGGGATGGAAGGTGCCTGTCATGATTATGGACGACAAATCTACTGCACCCATGCCAAAGGAGAGGTGGACGGACTCTGATAAAGCAGCATCAAAATTCAATTCGAAGGCTTTGACCACCATCTTCTCAGCTGTTGATCTGGATCAATTTAAGCTTATCCAAGGATGCGAATCTGCTAAGGAAGCATGGGACACACTTATCAATCACTTCGAGGGAAATACAAGTGTGCGACGCACGAGAATAGATCATCTGGCCTCTAAATTTGAGAATCTTCGGATGGAGGAAGATGAATCCGTTGGTAGCTTCATATCTAAGATTAGTGCCATTGCAAATGAGGCCTCTGTTCTTGGTAAGAAATACAAAGAGAAGAAACTGGTTAAGAAAGTCTTGAGATGTCTTCCTCCTCGCTTTGAAGCGTATAAGGCAGTGTTGAAAATTGCTGTTGACACTGATGAAATGAAGTTTGACCAACTCGCTGGTATTCTCAAGGTACAGGACCTGGAACGTAACGAAGAACGAGGTAAAGATCAGAAGGGAATAGCGTTCTCTGCTGAGTCTAAGGAAGATGATAGAGTGAAACGGATTGAAGAAAATATGGTGTTTATGGCGAAAAACTTCAACAAAATGGCTAAGCGACTTGAGAAGGGACAAGGTCGATCTAACAACCGTTTTCCACAAAGAGATGGAGAACGCAACGTGAGCCGGAATGAGTCAGGAAGAAGTAATCGCAAGAAGGAAGTGCAATGTCATGAATGTGAAGGATTTGGTCATTACAGGAATGAGTGTCCTCTAGCTAAGAGAAAGGAGCTCAAGTGTATTGAGTGTAAAGGTTTTGGACACACCAGGAGTGAGTGTCCGAACAACCTCAAGAAAGACAAATCACTTTGTGTTTCAGTGATACAGAGTCCGAGAGTGACACAGAGTGTGAAGAGCTTCACATGAACTTTGTTGCCATGGTCACTGAGACTGATAATGGTGATGCTATCTCGAGCTCAGACTCTGATTCTGAGGATGACGTAACTCCAGAGAAGGAAGATCTTAATCTTAATGAAGAGTATCGTACGCTGTATGAGAAGTTTAATGAGCTCAGCATCGAGAATCTTCAACTAATCAAAGATAAATCTCTCCTAAAAGCTCAAGTCAACATTCTGGAATTAGAAGGTCCAGAAGCTAAGACTGAAGATGACAGTGTGAAGCCGAGTGTTAACTTGAAGAATGATCAAATCTCTACGGAGGATGGCTACAACGTCAAAAGGCTTCAAATCCAGCTGGATCAAGCAATCCAGATGCTGAGTGACGAACTCGAGAAAAATAGGATGATGCAAAGGGAGCTAAGTGAGAACTACAAGAAGATGAGAATGCTTAACACTGGGTCAGACTCACTAGACCGCATTCTGTCCGTTGGTCAATCACCAAGTGTCAACTGGGGTCTTGGTTATCAAGGGAAGGCATCACAGGAGACCAAAACAACAGAAGGAATAAAGTTCGTGAAAGCACCAGCACCTGATGTTCCAGCACAGGCAAAACAGGGAGGTAAGCCTACAGTATCTCAGAGAAGAAAGAAAGTGTCAGCACGAAGGAATGGATGTCCATTTTGCTGCAGGCCTGGTCATAGAGTGTCTCAATGCTATCTTCATTACAATCAGTATAGACGAGCGTGGACAGCAAACCTGTGTTATGTAGAGCCAAGAAAATTTGGTTGTGTGTGGATTGCTAAGTCTGACTTATACCCAAATTACGGGAACAGGACGTTGCAAAGGTATTCAACCCAGGGGGATGACGCAGCACCACTCAAGACTCTTCAGAAACCCGATATGGAGCTTTCTTGCAGTATGGCATTCATTCAAAACTGCATTGAGTATGATGACGAGTGTATGTCACTCACAGACTCAGAAATGTCACTTGACGAAACAGAGGAAGCACCATACCGTCTAAATGATTTCACTGATCTGGTTGGGAATGTGGCTTACACCACTGGAATTAATGAGAAGGAAACAGAGCTGTCGTGGTACTATGACAGCGGATGCTCTAGGCATATGAATGGAAGCAGTGAGGTACTAGAGGAACCTCAGAAGCTCAAAGGAGGTAAGGTTACATTTGGAGATGGAGGAAAAGCTAAGATACGGGCAGTAGGAAATATGAACAAGGAGCATCTACCTCGCCTGACGAATGTGTACTATGTGGACGGACTAAAAGCCAATCTCATCAGTGTCAGCCAACTTTGTGATGATGGACTCGAAGTGATATTCTCCAAAACTGAATGCAGAGCAATGGATGACAAAGGGAAAGTCGTACTGTATGGAGTTCGGTCAGGAAATACTGCTATATGTGGAAGGCTTCAAATCAGTGTCTCTTGACGAAAGAAAATCAGCTTGACATCTGGCATAGGAGATTGGGTCACATGAACACAAACGGCTTATCAAGGCTCATCCGTGCAGAAGTTGTGAGAGGGGTCCCTAAACTTGAAGGTCAACCAGAAGGAGTCTGTGGTGCATGCTGCAAAGGTAAGCAAGTTAAAGTTCAGCATAAACAGGTATCTCAAATAAACTCTCAACGTATACTTGAACTTGTTCACATGGATCTTATGGGACCTATTTCACCTCAGAGTGTTGCTGGTAAGCAATACATCTTTGTTCTAGTTGATGACTTTTCCAGGTTCACCTGGGTCAGGTTTCTAAGACACAAGTCAGATGCATTAGAGAGCTTTTGTATCCTTGCGCTTCAGTTGAAGCAGGAGAAAAGTGGGATCATACAGATTCAAAGTGATCATGGTGGAGAATTTCAAAATGCCATGTTTGACAGATTCTGTCAAGAACAGGGGATCCAACATCAATACGCAGCTCCACGCACTCCTCAGCAAAATGGGATAGTCGAACGGAAGAACAGAACATTGCAGGAAATGGCACGGGCTATGATGGCAGGAAATCAGGTTCCCTCTGGATTCTGGGCGGAGGCTGTTAACACTGCGTGCTACATCATCAACAGAGTATATGTAAAGCCAAGAACAAAATCAACTCCGTATGAAGTATTCAAAGGGAAGACTCCCAACCTGGCATACTGTCATGTCTTCGGGTGTGTGTGCTACATCCTAAATGACAAGGACCATCTTGGTAAGTTCGACGCAAAGAGTGATGTTGGAATGTTTCTAGACTACTCGACAAAC
Source organism: Erucastrum elatum (assembly GCA_900406325.1). Classification (NCBI taxonomy): domain Eukaryota; kingdom Viridiplantae; phylum Streptophyta; class Magnoliopsida; order Brassicales; family Brassicaceae; genus Erucastrum; species Erucastrum elatum. The sequence continues at coordinate 12,211 of OVBX01003049.1, read as the reverse complement.
AGCACAGCCTACAGAGTATACAACTCCAGAACGAAGCAAATTGTTGATAAGGTAAACGTGGTGTTTGACGACAGTGTGGGATACTATGAAGTGAATGCCACACAAAGGAATGTCAGTGTAACACCTGAGGACAACCCTGCTCCGAAAGCAACTGACGTGCCTGAAGAAGAAACTGATGAAGTGTCTGATGTCGAGGATCAAATACTGCCTCAAACAAGCAAGGTTCACAAAAACCATTCGCCAGAAGATGTCATTGGAGGAGTGTATGACGACCGTGTAACTCGAAAGAAGCAGATAAACTTCAAAGAAATGGTTAGACTGGCTTGCTTTATGGTAGAAATGGCAAAAGTTGACTGCTTTGTGTCGTTGGTAGAACCAAAGAACATACAGGAAGCACTAAACGACGAGTACGGGACTGCATATATGCATGAAGAGATGGATCAGTTTGTAAGATTGCAAGTTTGGGATCTTGTCCCACGACCCAAGGATGCTAACGTCATTAGGACAATGTGGCTGCCAAGAACAAAACAGATGAAAACGGGAACGTGGTCAGGAACAAGTCCAGACTTGTTGCTCAAGGGTGCTCACAGATAGAGGGAGTTGACTTTGATGAAACATTTGCCCCCGTAGCTCGATTGGAGTCCATCCGTTTACTTTTCGCCATTGCATGCAAACTTAGAATCAAGCTATATCAGATGGATGTCAAGAGTGCATTTCTGAATGGTCTGCTACAGGAAGAGGTGTATGTGACACAACCAAAAGGCTTTGAGGATCCGCATTTTCCCGATCATGTCTACAAACTGCGGAAAGCTCTTTATGGATTGAAACAAGCTCCTCTTGCATGGTACGACAGACTAACTCAGTTTCTGATAGCCTCGGGGTTCAAAAGAGGTGGAGTAGACAAAACCCTGTTTGTTCAAGAAATAGAAGCACAACTGCTCGTGGTTCAAGTATATGTAGATGACATCATCTTTGGGAGCACTTCCGATGACCTTGTCAACGAATTCGTTGCAACCATGACAAAGGAATTTGAGATGAGCATGGTGGGGGAACTGAGCTACTTTCTCGGTCTACAGATCAAGCAATTAAGTGATGGTATATTTGTAACTCAAAGCACGTACGCCAAGAATCTAGTCAAACGCTTTGGAATGGAGACGAGCAAGACTGTTAGGACTCCGATGAGCACAACAACCAAACTATCACGAGATGAGAATGGAACTAAGGTTGACGAAAAGTTGTTTAGAGCTATGATCGGAAGTCTCTTGTATCTTACAGCTAGTCGTCCGGATCTTTGTCTAAGTGTTGGCATCTGTGCGAGATATCAGGCGTCACCTAGAGAGTCTCATCTGAATGCTCTAAAGAGAGTCATCAAATACGTGAAAGGGACACTGGACTATGGACTTCACTATACTTTTGAGACTAACACTAACCTTGCAGGTTATTGTGATGCAGACTGGGCAGGTTGTGTGGATGACAGAAGAAGCACATCAGGTGGATGCTTCTTTCTAGGCAACAACATGGTGTCCTGGCACAGCAAGAAACAGAACTGTGTTTCCCTATCAACTGCAGAAGCTGAATACATAGCCTTGGGAAGCTGTTGCACTCAACTTCTGTGGATGAGGCAAATGCTTGTGGATTATGGGTATGTAACTGATACTATGCTTGTACATTGTGATAACATGAGCGCAATAAATTTAACTAAGAATCCAGTACAGCATTCACGTACTAAACATGTTGATCTACGACATCATTTTGTCAGAGAGCTAGTTGAACTAAAACTCGTAATGATTGAGCATGTTTCTTCTGAGAATCAGCTGGCAGATATATTCACTAAACCTTTGGACTACAACACCTTCTTGGGTCTAAGAAGGGCGTTGGAAATAGTTGATCTCTTAGCATGAAAACGTCTAGACCAGGGATGTAAATAAGCGTCAGAAGAGGAGTTTGGTCATTTGGTTGCATATGTACAGTGATCGAAGTTCAAGTGTCAGCAATTTACTAATGTTCTGTCGAGAGTCCTTTGAAGTCAGCTTAGTGGTTGGAGTGTGACAACAACAAGTCACAATGTGGCATTCAAAGAAGTTAAGGTAACATAAAGGCCTGAGAGGATAAGCACTCATTACGTGACAGGGTGCTGCAACACTTTGCATCGTGTTCTGATCACTGCTTGGATCAGGCAGGTCTATCCTTCTCTTATCACTCGTCGTGGATCAGGGTTCTACAAAACTTTGCATCTGGTGACGCTATTTGATGAGGAAAGGTCATAGGCTTGGATAAGCAAATAAAAAGTATAACAATATCGCTGATGAGGAAGAGGTGACAATGTCTTAAGGACTAACATGAAAAGCACTCGTTGTGGGACAGGGTGTTACCCCATTTTGCATCCTACAACGATCACTGCTTCGACTAGGCAAACTAAGACGCATCAACTCAATCGTCGTGGATCTGGGTGCTGCAACACTTAGTATCTGGTGATGCTCAATGAGTAGGTGACGTCTACGGTTTGATGTCGACGAATGATCTCCTACACCGATGAAAGGAAGGGGTGGTGAAAGATTCTCCACCTGAGCTGATGAAAAGGAACTCACTAGACAGACTTCAGTAAACTAGACAGGAGAATGACATGATTCAAGTGCAAGGTAACTGATGAACAAACAACTCAGAAGACTGCTCTCCGTATTTGTTCATCTCTGGTTCGACAGCTATACATAGGTGAAACTGAGTCTTTGGTGTGTGACATTGCCATGCAGAGTCTCGGAACATGTAAAATTATGAGCTTGGGCCTAAAATTCGAATTCTCCATTGTACTCTAGATTCATTTCGCAGTTGGGCTGAAATTACTAATCTGTTTTGGGCCTGGACTTGGTTTACTTTGGGCCTACTAATGTGTGTGTTAAGTGTGCTAGGGTTTTCTTTTATATGTAACACACAAGGTGTCAACATTGGCTTTTCATCACAATTCCAAGTCGGCAACATGCAACCTCTCCGAAGAAGTTCCCAACTTACTCAAGCGCTCACCCGAACCACTCCGACCTCCTCAGAAACACCAGGTGTGCGCACCTACTCTCGTAAGCGATTGAGGCGCACACAACCTTCCTCTCTCTCACCTGTTGCAAGTGAAACTGAAGCCGTCGATAACTCATCAGATCATACCGAGTCGCTTGGAGATGAAGAAGTGGCTGACTCTATTGAATATGCACCAGAACCTGCTGCATCAGAGGACGAACAACAAGAGCATGCAGGTGACTCTCCGCCTTCGGAGTATAAAGATCTTGTACTCACCCCTCAGCTCGAGCGCTATGAAGCGAGTCGTGCAGTGTTCTTGGCTCGTGCACAAGAGGACCCATCTATTCTTCGTGTCTCGAAGGTACCCATCTCGGCGAGGTTCGTCAGTAACGAAGCACGAGAAAGGTATCAACTCTTAGAGCCACGCAAATTTCTGATTCAGCATCGTCTCGTGGTCACTGATGAGGAGCTCAGTGAAGTAAGACAGGTGGTTGCGTCTGCTGGTTTGATCTACACTTTGTTCGATTGTGATCCGTTTCAGCCAACAGTGATCCGGGAATTTATTGCTAATCTACCTGATGCGGATAGTCGAGATGATGGGGTTGCGGTGTATGTCAGAGGGTCCGCCGTGATCTTCTCTCCGAGTCTTATCAATGCTATGTACTGCATTCCTCCATTTGAGGAAAATCCAGAGTGGGAAGAGGAGAACATATATCGCGTCTGTGTATTTCTCACTGACAATCGGATCAAACGCTGGGAAGACATGAGCTCTAAGTACCTCACGGTGACGAATCAAGTTTTATACAAGCTAGTGTGCACCAACTGGATTCCTACCACCAGCTATACAGCCATGAATCCTGAGCGCCTGCGGTTTCTCTACATGCTACATCACAACAGGAGCTTCGACTTTGGCAAATTGGTGTATGATCAAATCATCGCAATGGGGGCGAATGTTAAGAGTGACAAGAAGCGACGCATCATCTTTCCAACGCTTATTCAGCAGGTGCTGTTGTATCAGCGTATTGTGCCTCCTGACAATGAAGATGCGGAGGAGATTGGGTTTCCCAAGGCTGTGGTCAAAGACAAGAAAGCTGGTTTGGGTTCAGGAAGCAGCTCGCGTGAGCCAGATCTCGAGAAATATATTGAGGAGCTGATTACGGGTCTTAAGACAGTCTATATGCGTCTAAGGAGTAAGAGTAGCAAAGGAGGATTCTGAATTGTCTCTTTAGTCTGTTCTTTTCGATGATGTGTGACTTAACAGTTTGTTTTTTTCCGATTGTGCATCTCTGCAGAGGGAGAATATGGTGATGGTGGTCGTGGCAGTTGCCGTCGTACCTGATTAAGAAAGACCCATGTAGAACATTTTTTTTGGAATTGCGGATTTAGAATTACGGATTATGAAAGATGTTTTGCTGTTCTGTTTTCGGTTTCTTAGTTGAACTAAGGAATATTATGTAATGAACCGTTTTATGAATTTGACTAATGTTAGTGGTGTTCTTATTGATTGGCATTTAAATTGTGGCTATGTTTCCTCTGTGAGTGTTGAGTCTGTGTAGGTTGCAGAGAGTGACACATTCAGACAAAAAGGGGGAGAATGTTAGCTCAAGAAGCTGAGCTGTGGCGATGAGAGTCAGGGGGAGTGTTACACAAGCGGGTATGATGTGAAACACCGGTTGGGTTCGGTTCGAACCTAGTGAAGATTAATTGGGATAAGGATAAGCTTGCTTTGGCGCGAAGCAAGGAGAGATATTCTGTTAGGATACAAGATCTTGAGTTGTAGAGATCGCAAAAGGGAATATATAAGGCAGTGCCTTGGGAGATGTCAAGGCACGGGTTTTAGGGTTATCATAAGCAAGTTCTAGCGTGTGTGCAGAACGTGCTGTTCGGGTTTGAGAAGAGAGTGTGTTCTCGTTCTCCATACTCTGGTTAGATTAGGAATTGGTCCGTAGCAAATCACGTTTGGACTGTGTGTAATTCGGATTAGACAGATCTAGAGAGATTGTCTAAGAGATTCTTGATTAATAAAGTATTTGGTTTTTGAAAGTATCTGTATATTAGTTCCTGGTATCCATTTGAACTTTCAACGGAGGCCTAGAGAAGCAATTTTACTTGCGTGAGATATGTGGGTTTGTGCACGACTATTTGTGAAAGCGTTGTTCTGCCAGAAGATAATGGTTTTTCTTGGTGAAGGTTAATTTTCTAGAACATGAGTTGTGTTTGACCGAATATATGAAGGGTATGGCGGTGTGCAGTGTCTCAGAGAGCTGTGTCGATGAAGCAAAGTCGGAGCTTCAGTGTGTTGCTAGGGGTCAGTTATTTTCCATGAGTTAGATCGGTGTTGAAGGAAGCATATGTGGGAGATGGAGGAGCTCACTCTTGTTGGGATTTCATGATCCCATGTCTACTATATATTGTATCATATCTACTATATATATTATCATATTGTCCACTTTAAGTTTAAAAATTAACCCAATTTTTGTGGATTCCTTCCCATAAGATCTCATAATAACTAAAGTTGTACATTTTTTTATATAGTAGATACTCATTGTCTAAATTTTCAATGTGAGATTTTGTTTGATATTTCACATTTTCTTCTTTAAACTAAGGATCACACTAATCACTAATCGTGTATTCCATAATTGAATTTCAAAAATCTTTTTGACTTGATCTCTGCCAGATACCTCTGATTCCTAACTTGAAGAGTACTATTCATATTTCACAGGGTCTTTTGGTACTTTTGTAAATTTCTCATCAGATTATCTATGATACCAATTATTGTGATTTCATGAGTCTATGTCAAATTCTCTATTTTCTGACTAGTATGATATTGTCCATTTTGAAACTAAGAAATCCGTCTACATATATTTACTTTTAAGTTCCTTATAAAAAAGTTACATATTAATTATAGTTAGATATCTCTTTATATATTAATCACTCATTATCTAAATTTCTAATGTACAACTTTGTTTGATATCTCACAACACTCTTCTCTAACCTTCTATCCAACCTCAGATGGCCATTGTTATTTTTTGGTGTTGTTAACCTAGTCTATTTATTTCTTGGTTGTCGTTTTTTTCAATAAATTTATCGATTGTTAGACCATCTCCAACCAGCTCTATTTCTATCTATATATTTTTCCCTAAAATAGAGAAACTCTATTATAGAGGTGGATTTGCTACAATGTATGTCTCTATAATAGAGTTTATTTATAGAAAAAAATATAAAGATTTGTCATTTTGATCTTTAAATATAAAGGCAAAAAGTAAAATTATTCTATATTTTCTTCTAAAATAGATGAACTCTATTATAGAATAGAGGAACTCTATTATAGAGGTGTACATTAGAGCAAATTCACCTCTATAATAGAAATCTTTATTTTTGAGAAAAATATAGAGGTGTACATTGGAGATGTTCTTACTGTTTCGATATTGGTTTACTCCAGAGTTGAGGTTATTTATTTATATTATTAAAATATATTAATTACGAATATGGGTTGCCAAAATTTAGGCAATTTAAAGACGAAAAATTATATAAAACAGTCTAGAGGTCGCCCAAGAGAAAAGTAGGGAGCAGCCACGACCGGAATCTTTGTTCGCACTTTGGTCAACGTTTTCAAGAAGATAGGGAGAGAATGAGACATTCCTGTGGACTATATTACCTTGCAGCAACTGGTAAATAATCTAATAAATTTTTTATAGTATACAAACATACGATGGCTTAAGTTTCAAAAAGAAAAAAAAAAGATGGCTTATGGTTGTGATATTCTGTTTGGGTGCACTATTGACGTAAAAATATGGTCTATAAAGCTAAAAGAGTAGATAAGTAACATACGATATAAACTCTATAAAATAATATTCAATAAACTAAAAATTAAATTAATGAATTTTTCAATTTTAATTTAAAATTTAAAATGTAATGTAATATAATTTGATAAGATAATAAAATAAAATAAAATAATACTTATGGAAACGTTTAGGTAAAATATGATTTCAGTAAATTATAATTAATAATTACCATATAAAAAGCTTATATAATTTTATACAAACATTAAAAATATTTTTTTGTTTATTTTTTACAAATGAAATTAAGTTTTATTCATATTTTTATTTTTATAGTTTAGTGTTATTTTGTAAAAGTACATTGAAAACGAATCTATATTCTAAAAGTTTTTATACTTAAAAATAATATAATAGGAAAGATATTAAAACTAATTTAATTAATATATAATATAATAAAAAATACTTAATTTGGTATTATATATAATATAGTATATTAATAAAATATCATAATTATACACTATTTATGTATAAAAAATACTTAATATGGTATTATATAGTTTAGTTTCAAATTATTTGAATTAAATTTTGTATAAACGTTTAGTTGATGGGATAAAAGATTACGGGCGCCAATTTTATATTTATTCAGGATAAAATAATTTTTATTAATTAAATTTATTTTAATATGCTTAAGTTGCAGATATTAAAAGACGCCACTGGTATTATTTTTTTCAATTTTTCAAATTGAGTTTGTGAATTTTTTGTTAGCTTTTACTTTGCATGTATATGATTTGATATTATATACTTTAATCATGAAACATCAGATCAAAGTATTTGTTGATTTGTCCGATCGAATTTGGAGGAAACTAAAGGTAAATTGACTCATCAAAAAGTGGCGGATCAAGCATATTATCAAACAAGCCACCATGTAAAATTGGTAGTTTATATTCCACACGGAAACATGTGGGTTTAGTTTGTAAAAGTCGGATATGTATTAGCTACCAAAAAAAAATCATCGTGTTCTTTAAATAGAGTCTTTATTTGAATGTGATCTTTGATTAGATTATATAATATCAGCATCATCGTGTAATTTTTGAACTTTCATTAGAAATGATGCGTCTGGTCATCGTAATCCTCTTACGTGACATGGAAACACGAATTTTGATGTTTCTGCTTTTTGCTTTTGGATTAGGACTTTCAATTTAGGATGATCTTTGTTTTTATTACAAGAACAAAATCTTTGACTGATGTAATGGTGTTACATGCATTACAAGTGAGATTATATTTGAGGAATTTGTATTATCAATATAAATTTAAGAGAAAAAGCCACCTCGAATAATTAGGTATTAAGCATGCATACTTATTCAATTTAAGAGAAAAAGCCACCTCGAATAATTAGGTATTAAGCATGCATACTTATTCTTATATCTTTGGCTTAACGAGAAATAGAAACGACGAACTTTCAAATTCGGCATCTTGAAGATGACTACAAGTCTACGAGTGATAGTAATAGTTTCTTTTTTCAACAACTATTCATTAGATGTGGTTGTGATTCGAACGATGTCGTGTAATAGACTCCTTAGATTTTCTTATTTGTAGACTTTCCTCGATATTTCCAACAAAATATTTGGAAAAAAAAAGAAAAAAAAGAAACCAAATTGGTTTCAAAAAAAGAAAGAAAAAAGACCAATTGAAGTGCATAGACAGAGAGATCCAAAAGGAAATGCCAAATGAATCAATCTCATAAAGAAAAGTAGAGGGTAGGGGTCCACTATAGATGTGCTCACATTCATGCTCCACGAACTTCTGTTCCTTTTTAATTTTATTTTTATCTATTTGGATGAATCCTTTTATTCA
>OVBX01003048.1:0-18069 GCA_900406325.1 Erucastrum elatum | reverse complement strand
ATGAACCATGTGGATCTCGTTGAGAAAACCTTCATTGCAGATACTAAGAGAGGTAATAGTAGCAGCATTCATTTTTGTTTGTGGGCTTTGTTAAAAGATGATGTTTTTGGAACTCAGGTGCTAAAATTGCTGGAGGAAGAGGCTACTTCCTGAGAGGATACGGTGTGCTACTCAACCAAGCTCTTATCAACTTTGGGATAGACTTTTTGAAGAAGAGAGAGTTCACAGCGTTGCAACCTCCTTTTTTCATGAGCAAGGATGTCATGGCCAAGTCCGCACAGTTGGAAGAGTTTGATAGAGAACTCTACAAGGTCTTTAAAGGAATCACTCAATTAGTATTATTTTGTTATTCTTGTCTTGAGCTTTGCATCCTGAGTTTATTATGTCTTTGTTTTAATCAGGTAAGTGGTAAAGGAAAAGACAAAGACGTAACTGGCGAAGGCTTTAATCAGGCAACTGGTAAAAGAGATGATGAAGACCTTCATAAGGATTACAAGTACCTGATTGCAACTGCTGAGCAACCTCTTTGTGCATACCATATGGATGAATGGATCCCTCCCAGCGAGCTTCCCATAAAGTATAAACATAAGACTATATTGCTTCTTTTATGTATTTATATCTAAAAATATGTATTGACATAACATATTCTTTGGGTACAGATATGCTGGTAACTCGACCTGCTTTAGAACAGAAGCTGGTTCCCATGGAAGAGACCAGCTTGGCATTTTCCGTGTTCATCAGTTTGAGAAGATTGAACAGTTTTGCATAACCAGTCCTAATGATAAGAAATCTTGGGAAATGCTCGAGAAGATGATGAACAACTCTGCAGACTTTTACGAAGAGGTAATCATTTCCATCTTTATAAAGTTAAAAGGCATGTTTCAATGTTTTTTAATTAGCTAATTGTATGATGGTGATCATTACTACTAATCTTGCAGCTAAAACTTCCATACCGAGTCGTGGAGATAGTCTCTGGAGCGTTGAACGATGCAGCTGCTAAAAAGTATGATTTGGAAGGTTGGTTTCCTGCGTCTGGTACTTACAGAGAGCTTGTGTCATGTTCCAACTGTACGGACTACCAAGCTCGTAGGCTTAATATCAGATACGGTCAGAAAAAGGTAAACCTCTCTCAGCCCTTTTACCTTTCATTAGCAAAGATCAGATACGATCCTGTGTGTGTGTGTCTTTTTAATGCAGAGCAATGAGCATGCGAAGCAGTATGTGCATATGCTGAACTCGACTCTTACAGCAACAGAGAGGACCATTTGCTGCATTCTGGAGAACTACCAGCGAGAGGATCGCGTGGAGATCCCTGAGGTATTGCTGCCGTTTATGGGCGGAGTAAAGTTTTTGCCCTTCAAGACTAAGCCTGTAGCTGCCTGACACCAATGGCAAAAAGTCCAAAGCTTAATCGACAGTATATATTATTGTGGTTTTTAGGGATTAGCTTTATATTATCAGTACCTTTCTTTTATCTATCACATCTGATCATATGATATGCTTTTATCAGAATCTCATGATTGCAGAGATTCTTACTTGAAAGTTTATTAGATAACTACTCATTCTGGTAACAATATGAAGCTTATTAGATCTTTGCTCAAAAATCAATTGTTTCTTGAAATGAGAAAGACTACAACAGTTGCCTGCTTTTGAAAGTTTTTCAATAACAGACTGCCAAACCAAAGTCTTCACTGCCAAACTAATGTCTTTGCTGTCGCTTGGCCTTGGGAGGCTTGCGGAAGGGGCAATCTTTATGGACTTTTCAACCTACCTTTTGTGACAAACATAGTTTTTCTTATAGCTAGAATGAGAAACCATGTGGTTGCTGTGATTTTCTCCTTGATCATGAGTAGCAACGCTGAGCTCAAAACTGTCTTTAAGATCTGAGCCTGCAAGCCTTTGAAGAACCCTAACACCCCTTCTTTTTCCCATATAGCGTAGATCACCCCAGGAATCGTTTTCTTGATTCTTTCTCGGGGCTTCTTAGCTTCACTATCCTTTGTGTCATCTGCTGCTTGAATCATCACCTTGCACCTAACCATGAATGTATAGAGATCAATAACATGACAAGAGTAGTTACACCAGAAGCTATAATAATAATAATACCTGATTAGTGGATAAGTGATGACGGTAGCAGCAGTTTTTGAGATGGCACCCAACAAGAAGGCCATAAAGGAAGAGATGACTACAGGGGAAGAGTCTTTGCTGGCTTTTGCCTTTCTTTTGTCAACGAGGTTCTGTTTCAGCTGATCAAACACTGTATACTACAAAAGAGAAGCTTCGTCTTTCAGCTAAACACTTAACAAAATATAAATGACTGTAAAATATAGAAGTGGATGATGGTACCTGAATAGCAGGATTAGGGGTGAGTAGAAGAGTAATCCCCATGCCATCATATGCATCTCCCCAAGTACCCTCTGTTAACGTCTTCCAAAACCCTTTTGCATTCCCAAACTCGCTTGTTTGCATCCTTGATGCAGCTGTATCTAGAGGCTACACCAAAAAAACATACAACTTAGGAAGTTTTATAAATACATAAAAGAAGGTAGAAGAAGACCAAGTAAAGGAAACAAGTCCCTGTGCTAAAAACGTACTTGAGTCAATATATTGGTAAAAGCAGCAGAAGCAGCAGCGATGAGAAGGTTAGCCTTTGTACCGATCGACTTAGAACCTATCCTCTCACTATGCAACCTCTTGAAATAGCTGTAACTATAGAAGTAGATGAACGAAGAAACAAAGGACTGCACGTTCTTGGTCCCTAGGCCTTGATAGAGCGAGAGAACGTTTCCTGAAGAAATAGCTTCCCAAAAGACATCTGATATGCGTCTGTAAAAATGGTTACACCAAAACAGCTTTAGAATAACACCTAACATCAACAACCACATGGATCCATTAATACTACCTAAAAAGACTTTGTCCTGAACATAACTTCTAACAGTTGTAAAAGCTACAAGTGCATGACTTTTTGAGATATATAGCTTCCACAACTGTAGTTTTGACCAAAAGTGATTCGAGTATAATTGGAAAGTTAAAAAGGATACTGCTTTAATTAAACTCATTAGCTTTGAGGCTTGAGCTCAGTGAGAAGCCATATGAGAGTCAAAGAATCGAACTTTATGGGATAATTACGTTATATAAACTAACCCACGTCACTGTTTTGACCAAAAGTGATTCAAGTAAACAATTGGAAAGTTAAAAAAAGATGCTACTTTGAACTCGTTAGCTTGAGCTTAGTGAGAAGCCTTAATGAAAGAATCGAACTTTATGGGATAATTACGTTATATAAACTAACCCACGTCAATGTTATGATCCAGATTTGATACAAGTTAACACGCAGATGATGATGGGAGTAACCTGTATTTGTGGTTACCGGGGACACTGATCTCGGCCTGGTACTTGGATTTGCAGGTGTCGAGAGGGTATAAGATGGTTGTGCTCAGGAGCGATCCTATAGCTCCGGAGGTGGCTTCCGAGATTGATTCCAAATCGACTCCCATCTTCTTCTCACCCCGTAGACTGAGAGGATAAGCGAAGAAGAAGAGATGATGAGATTGAAGTCGATTGAGGAAGAAGGTATGGGGGTGGGGTATGTGATTTTTTTTAAAATGATAAAAATATCTAACGATAAAAAGTGGCGCCACGTGTTTTTAATGTTTTTAAAACTGGGCTCGTCGAGCCCATTAGGCACCAAGAGGTACATCTTCATGAGCTCATCCTCAAAAACATTGATTTTTTTTTTTTTGTCAACAAAAACATCTATTATATTAAAACCGAAGTCACGACTTCTCATTGATGTGTGATTTTTTATTAAATGGACTATCTACTAGAGTTGGTCACATTACATATTAATCATCACTAATCTTCATATTAAATAGAATACATTACATTATTCAATCACTAATAACCAATATTATATAAAACACAATAACTCCCAATAATTTAGGGATTTCACAACAATATATTAACTCCAACTTATATTTAAATCATATATATATTAAAATTTCGAAAAAATATGTTTAAAAATATTTTAACAGAACTTAATTTTCAAAAATTATATGAAAATATTTTAACTAATCTTGTGATTAGTTTTGAAATATTATTATAAACTAATATATTCAGTTAACATTTACAAAATGAAAAATAAATATTTTATCTTTTTGTCAATCTATTATATTAAAACAGAAGTCATGACTTCTCATTGATGTGTGATTTTTTTATAAAATGGACTATCTACAAGAGTTGGTCACATTACATATTAATCATTACTAATCTTCATATTAAATAGAATCTATTATATTAAAATATAAGTCATGACTTCTCATTCATGTGTGATTTTTCAATAAATGGACTATCTACTAGAGTTGGTCACATTACATATTAATCATCACTAATCTTCATATTAAATAGAATACATTACATTATTCAATCACTAATAACCAATATTATATAAAACACAATAACTCCCAATAATTTAGGAATTTCACAACAATATATTAGCTCCAACTTATATTTAAATCATATACATATATATTAAAATTTCAAAAAAAATATGTTTATAAATATTTTAACAGAACTTAATTTTCAAAAATTATATGAAAATATTTTAACTAATCTTGTGATTAGTTTTGAAATATTACTATAAACTAATATATTCAGTTAACATTTAAAAAATGAAAAATAAATATTTTCTCTTTTTGTCAATCTATTATATTAAAACAAAAGTCATGACTTCTCATTGATGTGTAATTTTTTATAAAATGGACTATCTACTAGAGTTGGTCACATTACATATTAATCATCACTAATCTTCATATTAAATAGAATCTATTATATTAAAACAGAAGTCAAGACTTCTCATTCATGTGTGATTTTTTATTAAATGGACTATCTACTAGAGTTGGTCACATTATATATTAATCATCAATAATCTTCATATTAAATAGAATACATTACATTATTCAATCACTAATAACCAATATTATATAAAACACAATAACCTCCCAATAATTTAGGGATTTCACAACAATATATTAACCCCAACTTATATTTAAATCATATATATATATTAAAAATTCGAAAAAATATGTTTAAAAATATTTTAACAGAACTTAATTTTCAAAAATTATATGAAAATATTTTAACTAATCTTGTGATTAATTTTGAAATATACTATAAACTAATATATTCAGTTAACATTTACAAAATGAAAAATAAATATTTTATCTTTTTGTCAATAATATAATTAAAATAAATAATATTAAAAGAAAATTATTATGTTAATCTAAATATTTTAATAATATATTAATTTAAAAAAATGTGTAAATATTTCACTAAATTTGTAATTAGCAATGGAATATTATTATGCAATAATATATATACAGTTAGTATTTATAAAATTTAAAATAAAAATTTTATAAGACACTATCTATTTTATAATCATAATTAATCATGTTAAAAAAATTTATTATATTGAAATACATATGATAAAGTTATATTAAATTGATAGATTGTAAATTTTATTTTCATACATATAAAATATTTATTTTAAAAATATAATATGATGACAGAGTACAATACATGTATAAAAACAATATATCTTAGATTTCTGTATATACAATAATATAATGTGTAAAATAAAGAAATTTAAAGATATTACTAAAATGAAATCCATTGTTAAAAGACGAGTAAAAATTTAACACAGATTAAATATAAAATAATTATCAAATATGTATTTTCATGTACATATTAATTTGTTTAATAACTAAATATTCCTATAATCTATAAAATTTCCAAAATATGTTTTCGCCAATCTATTATATTAAAAAAAAGTCATGACTTCTCATTCATGTGTTTAATAACTAAATATAAATAAATAATATAAATATATAATAAGAAGAAATAAATACATGTGATGGTTTTAAACATTTTACAACATGTAACTATAAATTATTATAACTGAATATTTAAAGAAATATTTAAAAATATGATTAAAATTAAATAATGACCCAAATAAATATATATACATATAAATTAAATTATTATTAATATTAATATATGTAGCTATCAGTTTATTTTTTCTTAACTATCTTATTTTGTGAATACTACATTATCTTTGTAAACTATAATATTTTACCAAGTTATATTTCTATTTATATTTATTTATTCAATAATGAAATACTATTCTAACAAATAAAAAAATAAAGAAGAAGAAACAAATACATGTGAAAGTTTGAAACAATCTATTTGATGAAAACAAGTAATACTCTAATATTTTTATGTTTAACATTAAATTTACATATCTCATATAGTGATTACTATATATATATATATATATATAATCGAAAACAAACATCCGCGCGGTTGCGCGGATACATACCTAGTTGATTTATTAATTGAACTTAAGCTTAGCTCTATTAATAGAATAGCTTGACAAATATAAATACAACTCTTTTTCGATAATTTTTTCGAATAAATGATACTAATATTTTTTTTTTGTTCTGTAATGAAGATGTATTTCTACATTCATTCCTTTACATAATCTATTTGCTTGTTAATTATTATTTTCCAGTTTCAGATTAGATATTTCTATTTAAAAATATATTCTTTATTAAAATAATTAATTTTCCTAATTTTAATATAATTTAAATTAATTTATTTATTTTACTTTATAATTCAAATAAAATATTATAAATTTCAGATGAAAAATTAATAATTTGTGTAAAAAATAAAGAAATGACACTTAATCTGAATATATATATATATATATATATATACATGTATATCTATCAATAGGAGATTGCTCTTGATTCACCCATCCCTAAAAAACATGCAGTATATATAAATTGTAAAGCCAACACTTTCATTAAATACATTAAAAACTTAAGAATTTAATTAATAAAAATTACTTTATTTGAAGAAAAACCACTTCTGAAAAATATCTAAAAATTACTTATGCGTGGTGATAAAGGATAAAAATGTGTAATTTACGGAAACACCACTATAATAATAATATAATAGAAGCGGAGAAGCCTTTTAAGAGTTTTTATCTTCTCCTCCTCCTCCGTTGCGATCGTCTCTCCTCCCCTAACTCTCTCTAGGGTTTATCTCCCAAGGGGTTTTCTCTCTCCCTCCCTCTCTCATCCTCAATCTCCAGTTTTAGGTAAGCGATTGCTTCCTCGTTTCTCTATATCTAATCTTTCATCTCGATGTACTCATTCGATTGTCTATCCATGCATGCTTGCTGTAAACTCGACTCCTTCGTCATATTATTCACAATCTTTCTCTTTCTTCTTGCTCGTCTTCTTCGATTTCATAAACCCAGTTGCAAAGTTTCAGTCTTTTTCGTCTCAAACTTCCAAAGATCCTTCCTTTTTCTTTGTACTTGAATCATGAATTCGAGTTGTTGATTCCTCAGTAAGAATTAGGTTAATTCAATTTTGGGTTTTTGATGATGTTCGTTGCAGTTTCCAGCAGATGGCGTCCTCACCTAACTCCGTTCGGATCGTTGTGATTGGTGAAAAGGGCACTGGGAAGTCAAGCTTGATCGTCGCTGCAGCAGCCGATTCTTTCCCTCCCAATGTCCCACCCGTTCTACCTGATACCAGGCTTCCTTTTCAGTTCTACCCTGATGGTATACCCGTCACCCTCGTTGACACTTCCTCAAGGTACTCATTCTCTTTCATAGTTTATCTCTCTGATAAGGCTACTTAGTAGGATAAAGCATGTGGCTTTGGGTGATGGGAGAGCAAATTGACCTTTAAGACTTAGAAAGAATATTGTTATTAGTTGTGTTATACCTTGGACAGTTTTGTTAATGTGCTAAAAAGAAAATTTGGTTATTTCTTTTCTTGTGTTCAGGCCGGAAGATAAGGGCGTGGTTGCTGAGGAGTTGAAGCTCGCACATGCAGTGGTTTTGACATATGACTGTGACCGACCTGAGACTCTCGAAGCTTTGAGTACATACTGGCTTCCTGAGCTTCGTCTGCTAGAGGTTTGATTTTCCTCTCTCTTTTCGTTTTAGTCATGTCAATCTTGCTGTTGTGTAGTAGGTGTCTAGTTCATATCACTGCTCTCGTGATGAAATGTGTGAAAGATTTGTTGTGACGTTATTAAGATTGGCTTGTGTGTGAACTTTACTTTTAACAGGTAAAAGTCCCTATAATAGTAGCTGGCTGTAAGCTTGACCTCAGGGACGACAACAGCCCGGTCGTCCTCGAAGAATTGATGGCACCTATGATGAACCAGTTTCGGGAGATTGAGACTTGTATCGAGTGTTCTGCCCTGAAGCAGCTCCAGGTATCATTACTTCTCTTATTCCTCTTCAGGATTTTAGTATATGTCTTAGCTCAAACATGGCGCAAATTTTTGTTACTATCATCCTTTTAACATAAACTTTCCTGTAGGCACAAGAAGTTTTCTATTATGCACAGAAAACTGTCCTACACCCAACAGCACCTCTGTTCGATCAAGATACCCAGGCATTGAAGCCACGGTGTGTAAGAGCCTTGAAGCGCATCTTTATACTCTGCGACCATGATAAAGATGGTGCTCTTAGCGAGGCTGAGCTGAACGCATTTCAGGTCTTATTTCCTCTTCAGACTTTTTCTTTAAAGAAGTTGCAATTCTCTTATCCCACGCACCTAATAGTTGTCTCAAATAGGTCAAGTGCTTCCATGCACCACTGCAGCCTTCTGAAGTCGAAGGCGTTAAGAGCGTTGTGAAAGATAAGTTGCCAGAAGGTGTAAATGATGTAGGACTGACATTGACTGGCTTCCTGTTTCTACATGCACTTTTCATTGAGAAAGGGAGGCTTGAGACAACATGGACCGTACTCAGGAAGTACGGGTATAACAATGATATAAAACTCGCTGATGAATTGCTCCCACCTTCATTATTCAAGAGAGAACCTGATCAGGTAAATTGCAGACACATAATCCTTTGTACTATTATCTGTAACGGGATCGTGCTGCTAATGGTTGTGTTGATTGTTTTTGTAGAGTGTTGAGTTGACAGATGTAGCAATCCAATTCCTCAAAGAAAAGTATATGTTGTTTGATGCGGATGGGGTAAGTCTCCTTTGCTTTTACTAATGGCCTAGGTTGCAGTTCTTATAGTTGTCATAATGAATTTTCACATTGCAGGATAATAATCTGAAACCCGAAGAGATCGAGGATCTTTTCTCAACTGCACCTGAAAGGTACCTTCTCCGCCTCCAGAAAGCGTGTAATTTAGCTAATCGTATCTAGACTAAATTAAAAAGCCAAATTATGAATTGCAGTCCCTGGACGGAAGCTCCATATGTGGATGCGGCAGAGAAAACTGCCCTTGGAGGACTATCGTCTGACGCTTTCCTATCTCTGGTAATCACAACTGCGCTAGTACATATTCTCCTTTATTTCATTTTTGCTGATTGACACACTAAAATGTCATGCAATTCTTTCAGTGGGCACTGATGACACTATTAGAACCTGCTCGGAGTGTGGAGTATTTGATTTACATTGGATTCAAGGGTGATACATCTGCTGCCATTCGTTTTACCAGGAGAAGGCTTTTAGATCGCAAAAAGAAACAGTGTGAAAGAAAAGTTGTCCAGTGCTTTGTTTTTGGTCCCAGTAGCGCTGGAAAATCTGCATTACTCAATTGCTTTCTTGGAAGGTTTGTCATTTTAGCTTCATTCCAAAACTTATTGCATTTCCAAAATACAAACAGGAAAGAGAGTACAATCCAATTCGTGTAGAGCGCAGAATTTTTCTCTTCATGTGGTTTACATTTATGTCTCTTCATATTCTAGGTCATATGATGATAACTCGGGATCAACCACTGACGAGCGTTATGCAGTGAATATGGTCGATGAACCTGGGGTGAGTTGGAACACTTTTGCAATTTGTATCATTATGTCTGTCTTTGCTTGTCCTCGTAAACAGTGTCTGCTGTGCAAAATGCTGAACTAGCTAGAGAGCTTTGAGTTTTCTTGGTATCTTTTGAGGCTATTTTTCTCTAATTTGCTCACTGAAGCTCACTGAAATAATAATTGCAAATTTTCTGAGTGTAGAGTGCAAAGAAAACTCTTGTGATGAGGGAAATTCCAGCAGATGGAGCTCACGGAATATTGTCATCGAAGGAGTCGTTGGGTGCTTGTGACATAGCTGTCTTCGTGTATGATAGGTATATTCTCGTTCTTTGGTTGTTTGAAATATTCTCTACTTGTAGTTTATGTGTGTACCTTGAGGAGGCAGGCTATGACTTGCTGTTTGCATCCCTGATACTTTTTTTTTTCATGCAGTTCTGATGAGTCGTCATGGAAGCGAGCGAGTGAGTTGCTTGTACAAGTTGCAAATCACGGTGAGGCCACTGGATATGAGGTTCCCTGCCTTATGGTTTCAGCGAAAGACGATATTGTACCATCCCAGGTTTCCATAGAAGAATCCACCAGGGTAGGGGTTCTTATTTGTTCTCTGAGTCGAATGAAAATAGCTTGAGTAACCTGTAAAGTGCCTTACACACGGATCTTTTTGCAGGTGACACAAGATATGGGAATAGAGCCTCCGGTATCCATCAGCTCGAAGTTGGGAGATTTCAACAACTTATTCCGCAATATCGTAACTGCAGCGCAACGTCCTCATCAGAGTATTCCAGCGACGGAAGCAGGAAAGAGCCGCAAACGTTACAACAGGTTAATCAACCGCTCTCTTGTGGGTGTTTCAAGTAAGTTTTTCTTCCTTTGAATCTTTGACACAATTTTCTCACAAGCAAACAAACCCCATAACAAAAAAGCTTCATACTCATTGTTTTGGTGAAATTTTCTCTTTTAATCTGTATAACAGTTGGAGCTGCTACTGTGGTCGTCGGGCTGGCTGCATACCGCGTGTATGCCGCAAGAAAGAGCGCTTCTGCCTGAGAGGATCGAGAAGGAAGATAGCAAATCTCTTGTTCTGAGTTTGTTTATCACTCCCAAGTTTTAACCAGAGAGTACTGTTTTTTAGAAAGATTATTGGAAATGGGTTTTGAAGTAATAGTTGATCTGTAGGAACACAAACATTTTTAGGGAACAAAAAGAAGAGAGAACATATAGTCACAACAATAGACATTGTGTTGAGTTTCTTCAATAACAAAAGTGCTTTTTTGTCTCGTTGATTTGGGATCCTGTCTTTATTTGCTCTGTTCTCCAAATTAACTATTACTACCATTTCCTATCTCCACTCTCTTCTGCTATTTTTGTCTCCTTGAAAGTGATTCAAGAATGTGCTTCTTTGTAAAGACAGAGAGTCTGCTTCTGTTCTCATTTGTTTCAGTCTGTTCTGCTTCTCTTTCTTCCTTCGCACCTGTATTGATGATCTCGGCTTTACTTTCAGTATTATAGTGGTTTTAGGTCAAATTTCTCTTGGCATTGGGGGTCAGTGGTCTCGTGGAATGCTTGTTCTTTGAATCTGTGAGTTGTACAATGTCTCTTGCAATCTGTAGGATG
Source organism: Erucastrum elatum (assembly GCA_900406325.1). Taxonomy (NCBI): domain Eukaryota; kingdom Viridiplantae; phylum Streptophyta; class Magnoliopsida; order Brassicales; family Brassicaceae; genus Erucastrum; species Erucastrum elatum. Next base: position 6,605 of record OVBX01003048.1, on the reverse strand, counting down.
GTTGTTACCGTTCTCCAAGAAGCATCGCTGAGAGTGACATATTCCTCCACGCTCCTCCAACCCACTACCAAGTTATAAAACCATTAACAAAGATTATACGGCTGAAAGAAAGAATGAGGTTAACCATAAGTGGAAGCTGAAAGCTCTCCAACTTCTAAGACTTAAGTATATTGCAGCTTTGGTCCTTCAGCTGCTACTGTATATTGCAGCTTTTGTAGTCTCTTTCCATACAGTTTGTCAATCTTCACAAAGATTACAATTCAACAAACCTGATTCTCATCCCCCAACGTGTCTTCTATATATACAGACAACAAGTCTTAAGAATCACAGTCACGAACTTAACTGTTATAACTTACCGCTCTGAGAGAATGTCTTAACGGTCACTCTGTTTAATAGTTGTTTTTCTTATGCACTGGAGCCGAGATTTAAATGTCATCACATACATCAAAAGCCATAACACATAAGGTCTCTCAATAGAGTTGTAGTTAACACTTCGAATGAAGATCAATAGAAAAAGCAACATAGATCAGACGACTTGAGACCAAACACTTTCACAAAGACAGTGAACAAAAGACCAACTATTGTTCCCTCCGGACCAAATCGGTGGCAACAGAAGAAGCTCGCCTCGGTATGAAGGATGGTCTTCTGTTCCTGAACTTAAGCGGACTCCACACCACAGCCTTTTTCTGCAATGCAACCACCGTGGGATGTGTCGGCTTCCACCCGCTGCCTCCTCCACCTCCTCCTACAACAGGACTCTTGTTGAATCTGCTGCTGCTTTTCATTGCATTAGGAGTCACCAGACTGCGATCCGGAGTGAAGAGATTGGAGTATCTTGCCTTTCTCGCGTTCCCACCACGGAATGAAGAAATAGAAGGTGGGCGTGATGGAGTGGTCATGTTCGTCATGTAAGATGATGATGATGGTTCTGATCTCAACGTTGCAATAGAGACTCTCCTTCTCGGCTGGAGCGTTTTGTTATTGCCTGTTGCAATGGCTAGTGGTGGAGCTGGTCTGAATGCGACGGAGCTTCTTCTTGGTTTCATCAGTGCATTGATATCCACTGATGATGCTCTTCTGAGGCTGTTGTTATTGTTACCGTTGTTATTCTCTTTGCTTGTTGCGTGACTTGCGTCTGAGAATCTCTTGGCAGGAGGAGGACCCTGAGATGGTTGTTGAGGCATGAAGTTTGTGATTCTTCTGAGTGGCATCCGCATTGATCTTGAGGGTGCCAAAGGTGGTCTTTTCTCTGTGATTGTCGGTAGCGCATCTCTTGGTTGTCTAGATGTTGTTGTTGATGATGCAGTGGCTAAGGCTCGTGTCTCCTGCTTGATTCTGGTTTTCCTTTCCTCTGCTAATTGAGATTCCAGATCACGAACCTGCAAAATGATTTGGTTTCAAACGTCAGAAATTAAAAGAAGAGACATTCAAGTCAACACATGGAATCCGTTAGTTACCTTATCTTGAAGCCCTTTACATATGTGCTCTCTAGCAGTGAGGCGTAGCTGTAGTGACTGCACGTTGTCCTGCAACTTCTTAGTTTCTTTTTCCTCTTGCTTCAGCTTCTCAGTCTGTAAATTATCACAAAGAAGACAACAAAAGACAGTCAGCTTAAAGTTAAGTTTAAGCTTAGATGAATAGACGCTCAGAAGAACCGCGTTACCATTTGTTTTAGCTTGAGGAGTTCAGACACATCCGTCTGTTTCCGGGCAGGTCCACTTTCGATTCCACGAACTCTGCTTGCGAAGTTTAATGAGCAAAGCGTCTCTCCTTGATCGGCAGAACTCGGGCTAATCTGAACAAACATCAACGTCTTGCAATCTCCACCTGTATAAGTCACAGTGAAATGGACACAGTATGGAGATCAAAAACATGTCTTGTGGTTTATGTAAACAACGGAAAAATAGGACAAGTTTTACTTACCCAAAGAGTTTTGTAGCATATGAGTGAGCTTTGAGTTTCTGGCGTTGCACAATAAAGAGAGAAAAGTTTGTCAAGAACATTAATCAATAAAGCTCAATGAAAATGTCTTGACAGCGGGGGATGAAGGGAAAAACCTGTAAGGAATGTGGCTTGTTTTGGATGCAAGGGCCGCAATAACATCACCGAGTGCGGAAAGCGACTTGTTGATAAATTGGGATTCTTTCAGCCTTTCTCCTTCAGTTTCTACCTTTCCTACTCGCTCACTTCCAGCCAGGTCCACCAACCAAAGATGGCTTCTGGTTTTCTGGCCATTGATCAAGTTCTCTCCCTTCACTGTCACTCGCAACAAGCTGCACAAAAAATAAAACTTTATGAGTATGAAAAAGGTTTTGTTTTCACAGGATTTCAGTCTCCAAGCCCTCTTTAGCTTACCAATGAGAGCGGCTGCTTTGCTCGTTTGCAGCTGTTGATCCCACAGATCTAACTGAATATCCTCTCTTGAGCAGATCCCACACTTCATCTGTGTTGAAAACTTGTGCTTCGACTAAACCAGGTACTTCTTGTGTTCCTTCTGCTGATTGCTTAACTTCCAACCTTCATTAATTGAACACATATTAAACAAAAAGAGAGAAACTGTAAGGCGATATAATTCTATTTAGCAAGCAACAAATGAAGGACCTACTTTTTAGGAGGATTTGAGTTATCAACCAAGAGGTCCCTTATCTTCTCATTGTAAACCTCCAGCATGCTAACAGATAACTCAAACTTCATGAGACGACTTCTACTCTCTGAAGAGCTAAACAGTTCTTCTAGTGTCCTGTAGTTTACTCCTCTGTTATCTGTTGTTCCCTCCATAGTAAATGTCTTTCCAGTTCCAGTTTGGCCATAAGCAAATATGCAGACATTGTAACCATCCAGCACAGAAGTAACTATAGGCTTCGTCTGTGCAAAAACAGTCTCTGCACAAAAAGAAGACATTGTAACCATCCAGTACATTCAGATAAGAAGACTAGTTGGTGTAATGTTTCCAAAAAGAAAGTTAAAACAGACAAACCCTTTTAATTTACCTTGGCTATCCTCAGGCTTAAATACATGGTCAAACTTAAAATGCTTCTTGGAGGAATCGGTTGAAAGTAGCTGAAGATCATTTTCATGGGAGGCATCAAACTCAACTACAGAAGCACAGCCGTTTCCTACTTCAGCTTGGTTAAGAGGCCTGCATCTGCAAAACACCCTTATATTGCCCTTGAGTTCGATATTTTCATTGTATAACCGCTTCCTCTCTGTTGACTCTTCCAAGTACTGCTTTTTCAGAGTCCCAAGCTCAGTATCTGGGATTAAACACATTAACTTACATCAATTACAAATCTAAAAACCAAAACAAGTCTTGTAGAGAGAAAAATTAAAAAGGTACTGACTTAAAAGCTGGAGAGCCTTTGACATTTCAGGTTCTACAAAGGAACAATTCTTGATTTCTTTTACTTGGTTGGATACCAACGCATGTTCATCCTTCAAGACCTATGGAAAACGAAACTGAAATGGTTAACAAAAACAAGCTCACATCGACATTCCTTTCTACAGAAGTGTTTCAAATGAAAGGGAGTACCTTGATTTTGGTGCTCAGNTAACAAAAACAAGCTCACATCGACATTCCTTTCTACAGAAGTGTTTCAAATGAAAGGGAGTAGTACCTTGATTTTGGAACTCAAATCAACAATCTTCTGCAGAATTGGAAGCGTTGGTCCACCGGCTGGAGAAACTTCTTGGCTTCCACTTGTAACAGTATCCTCCTCACTTTCTTCCACTGTTTCACCCAAAATCAATCAAAAGAAGCACACAGTAAAACATACTATAGTCTACTAAGCCAAGTAAAGATACACGGAGAATCAGAAACAACGATCAACGAGCGATTAAGCAATCGATAGAATGATTTCTGTACTAGAATTCAAAAACCAGGACGAGAGAAGCCTTACCAACGTCGGGATCGTGATTGTCGGCAGAGTATTCCTTCGATTCGCATGGCGAGACACCGTCGTAGCAGGTTTGTGGATGTTGATCTGCGAGAAATTGGGGAAAATAATCAGCGAATCGATTCGTTTCTCATCGAGNTATAGTCTACTAAGCCAAGTAAAGATACACGGAGAATCAGAAACAACGATCAACGAGCGATTCAGCAATCGATAGAATGATTTCTGTACTATAATTCAAAATCGAGGACGAGAGAAGCCTTACCAGCGTCGGGATCGTGATTGTCAGCAGAGTATCCCTTCGATTCACATGGCGAGACACCGTCGTAGCAGATTTGGGGATGTTGATCTGCGAGAAATTGAAAAATAATCAGCGAATCGATTCGTTTCTCATCGAGAAAACGAATCAAACAGAACAGATCAATCAAGAAACGAGTATAGTAGTACCTTCCATGGCGGATTTGCGTTTAAGATCCCAAAGAAACGAGAGCGATTGAGATCGAGAGCAAAGACAGAGAGAGATTGAGAGGAGAGAAGGGAATCGGAGTGAGAGAGATTGAGAGGAGAGGAGAGAGGGCGATTAGAGTAGTAGGTCAAAGGGAGAATTTGAATTTAGATCAATAAGAGCCGTTCGATTTTGAGGAGCTTTGTAACGTCTATATATTTTCTCTTCATTTATTCATCAAGTGGAGCGTCATAAAACGGATCCGGATACGGTTTACCCAAGAGTGTCCGGATACGGGTTACCGAAACGGATCCTAAAGCCCCCTTTAACTGAAAACCTCTCATTCACCTCGGAGGGTTTTCAAACAGAAAAGAATAAAAGTTTTCCTTATTTAATAACAAACCCCTATACTTCTTGTTAGTATGCAAAAATATCTCAAATATAATAAATTACATTTACACCCTTTTTTCGATTGTTTGTTGTACTTTAATTTGATTGGATTTCAATATCAGGATTTGCCAGAACCTCTGGTCATGGCTTTCTCTTTAGTACCAAGCTGTTTCCATGGTTATCTCGCCAGCTCCTCGTTCTCCTCCACTCAATTTTTCACGCCTTCTCTCTCTTGCGGCTTGTCTACTTCTTCTACCATTTCGAAGCTAAGAACATGTGTCAAATTCGAAAAGTTTCAGGGTGATTCTCCTCTTGAACAGACCACATCAGCTTCTAGCTCCCCTGCTTCACAAGAAGTATCATTAGAAGCTGATGACCCACCAGAAGAAGAAGAAGACGACGAGTAAATTTCTCGACTTCTATGTTTTAAAAATTGAGTCTTTCTCTGTCTGTTTTTGTGTGAAGGCAAAGTGTCAAGTTTGATTCAAAGTTTGTCACTTTTCTCTGTTTCTTTAATATTTGTGTGTGTCTGTTGGGATAACTAGAGATCATATGTTTTGAAATGATGTCTTTTTGCAAGTGAATGACTAGAACAAGTATGTAACAACAAGGGAACTACTTACAGATTTGTTATTATTTTTTTAGCTGCTTGCCTAATGACTTGGTGGGAGCTGTTAGGCAGTCAGGTGAAGCAAGTGCCTCGTTTGTGAACTCTGGAGGAACAAGAGCCATCGTAAGAACTTGTGATTTTAAATATGTAATCACCATTGACTAGTATTTCTCTCTGAGTCTTGACTCTTGAATATCGCAGGTGGAGCTCTTGATTCCTCAACTGCAGTTCTTAGACGATGAAGGTGCGCAAGCTGAACTCTGGGAGCTTTCGAGGGTTTTCGTGGAGACACTCATTAAAGAAACTGGGTGTGAGGTGAGTTAACAGTTTTTATGAAACTTTTTAACATGAAGTCTCTGATGGATGTTATGATAGCTCATAGTGCTTTGTGAAATGTTCTTGTCAGAGAGTTAAAGCGGTGTTTCCAGATGCTGGAGCTGCTGCGTTGCTAAAATATAAGTGGAAGGATGCAGCTTTCGGATTCGCTAGGTAACTTTGCTTCTTCATCAAGTGAAAGGGAACATGCAGTAATGTTCAGTCTTGTTATGCAGCTTAAGTGACCGTAAACCCGTGGAGAAAGAAGATGAGATCATTGTCATGATTGTTCCTGATTACCAAATGCTGGAGTATGTTGAGAAAATTGCAAAAGGGCTTGCTGATGACCCGGTAACTAAACTCTTTACAAATCTTAGTTTCATAACTTTTACTCCAAGAACCTTTTGTTCTAACATCAGCAAGACATTTTTCTTTGTGCTCTTTCAAGCCAAGGCCTCTGGTTATGTGGAACCCTCGTCTTATAAGCGAGGAAGTTGGGGTTGGGTTTAACGTGAGAAAGCTTAGGCGTTACTTCCTAAGGTAAAAAAAAAAAAAAAAAGAGGCAAGATCCTTAATGAGACTTGAGAAGTTTAATTTTCTTAACACCAATGTCTTGGCTCTTATAGCTCTTTTACTACGGTTTACTCCATGAGACCACTGGCTGCTGGTGCTGTTTTCAGGTGTTATCCTGGGTAAGAAGACTAAGACTTGATTTATCTAATCTGATAGAGTCTATGTAGATGCTATTAATGATCCTTTGTGTGTCCTGGTTTCATTTCTAGTAAATGGAAAGTGTTCTATGACAATAAAGACAGACCTGGGCGGTATCTACTCGCCAAAGAACTCATTGGTCGACCTGATGCTGAGGATCTCGAGGTCAGTTGAATAGTAGATTTGATTCCTATGTTTATTTGAGTTGTCACATTCTTACAGCACTGAAAGGAATTGAATGCAT
>OVBX01003047.1:0-10722 GCA_900406325.1 Erucastrum elatum | reverse complement strand
GTGTCCTCGTTTTTACCTTCTTTATTTACTCAACACGTGTCTCATCCCTTTTCCTATATCAAATCCTCCTCAACGAAAGAACCTTGACCTCAAGGTTCAAAAGTAGGAAACTTCTTCTGCAAGTCATAGAGAAATTCCCAAGTAGCTTCTTCCTCACCAACATTCATCCACTTTACTAGCACTTTGGTTGCAGCTCGACCCTGCCTTCTAACCATCTTCCTCTCCAAGATCTTTTCTGGTTGTTTCTGCAACACGTCTGTGATGACTGTCGGTAAATGCAGAGTAGTCTGAACATTTCCCACCAAAACCTTAAGTTAAGATACATGGAATACCGGATGGATCAAAGATGTAGGAGGTAACTCCAGCTTGTAAGCGACTGCGCCACAGCGATCCAGTATCTTGTAAGGGCCGTAGAACTTCGGAGCAAGCTTGTTATTAGAGCGCATCACAGTTGACTGTTGACGGTAAGGCTGCAACTTCACATAAACATAGTCTCCAATATCAAAGCTCCTCTCTGTTCTGTGTAAGTCAGCGTTTTGCTTCATACGATGCTGAGCTCGCAACAGATGAAACTGTAAAAGTAAGATCATGTCTTCACGTTCCTGCAGTGATTTAGCAACCACTTCTACTTTCGATTCACCAGGAAGATAGGGTAAGTGCACAGGAGGAGGTCGACCATACACTGCTTCAAATGGTGTTAGCTGCGTGGCTGTGTGAAACGTTGTGTTATACCAAAACTCAGCCAACGGTAACCATTTGCTCCATAAATGCGGACGATCACTTGTCATACAACGCAGATAACTCTCCAAGCAGCGATTAACCACTTCAGTCTGACCATCACTCTGAGGATGATATGCAGAAGAGTAGTTCAGAGACACTCCATGTAATGTAAATAGCTCCCTCCAAAAGTCACTGAGAAAGATAGCGTCTCGGTCACTCACAATGGACTGAGGTAATCCATGTAGCTTGAAGACGTTATCCAAGAAAGCTTGAGCAACAGAGGCAGCAGTATATGGGTGACTTAAGGCCATAAAGTGAGCCGCTTTACTCAATCTATCAACAACCACGAAGATCACGGTCTTGCCAAAAGAGTTTGGAAGTCCACTAATGAAATCCATGGAGATATCTGTCCACACAGCTGTTGGGATCGGTAGTGGTTGTTCCAATCCGGGTGAAGCTACTGTTTCATACTTACACTGTTGACAAACAGAACAACTCCGGATATAGCTCTGAATGTCCTTGCTCATGCCTTTCCAGTAAAAAAGGCTTTTAACCCTTTGATGTGTGGCATCTCTTCCCGAGTGGCCACTACTACTAGAGCCATGTAACCATGCTAGTATTTTCTCTCTCAACTCTGTTATTGCAGGAATCACGAGTTTCCCTTTCCTCCTCAATATTTCTTGTCTCCACGTAAAGTGTTTCTTCGCATCCGCTTTCAGTTTCAATGCCTCAATTATTTCCATAAGCTGCACATCCTCAGTGTAACGTCGTTTGATCTCTGTCATCAGATCACACTCGAGAACTGATAGAGCCATGCTCAAAACCTCCGAACCCTCCACTCTAGATAAAGCATCAGCAGCCAAATTATCTTTACCCTGCCTATACTGAATTTCATAATCAAATTCCAGTAATTTTGGCAACCACTGCTGCTGTATCGGCGTGTTGAGCCGTTGTTCCAGTAAGTACTTCAAGCTTCGTTGATCAGTGCGTATAATGAAATGACAATGAAGCAAATAATGTTTCCATTTCTGCACTGCAAAAACCACAGCTAATAATTCCTTTTCATAGATGGACAAATGAGCTTGCTTTCCTTTCAAGTGTCTGCTGATGTAAGCGATTGGATGTCCTTCCTGCATCAAGACCGCACCTATACCACTGCCACAAGCATCAGTTTCCACCACAAACTGTTTAGTGAAATCTGGTAAAGCAAGAACAGGTGCCTCGCACAACGCCTCTTTCAAGTTATCAAATGCCACTTGTGCCATTTCAGACCACCAAAACGAATCTTTCTTCGTTAAAACTGTCAAAGGTCTTGCAATACCTCCAAACCCACGCACAAATTTGCGATAGTACCCAGCCAATCCTAAGAAACCTCTCAGTTGCTTCAAGCCAGTAGGTTGAGGCCACTCTTTTACTGCTTTGATCTTGTTAGGATCAGTGGAAACACCTTTAGCTTCAATGAAATGGCCTAGATACTCCACCCTCGATGTAGCAAAGTCACACTTGCTTTTCTTTGCAAATAAGTTGTTCTGTCGCATCACCTCAAATACTTGACTGAGATGCTGAAAGTGATCCTCCACAGAAGCACTATAGATCAAGATGTCATCGAAAAAAATAAGCACAAACTTCCGCAAGAAAGGCTTGAAGACTGTGTTCAACAGATTTTGGAATGTTGCCGGCGCATTTGTCAGGCCAAAAGGCATCACGAGATACTCGTAATGACCACTATGAGTCTTAAAAGCAGTCTTGTGAATGTCATCTGAGTTCATTCGCACCTGATGATATCCAGCACGCAAATCAATTTTTAGAGTAGACGGATGATCCTCCAAGTTCATCCATCAAGTCTTCAATAAGGGGAATAGGAAAACGATCCTTGATCGTCATGCTGTTGAGATTTCTATAGTCAACGCATAGCCTCGAAGAGTTGTCCTTCTTCTTAACTAGCACCACAGGTGAAGCATAAGGGCTTGAACTTGATTGAATAGTTCCAGCATCTAACAGGCTTTGAACCATTTTATCAATCTCCGTCTTCTGATATAATGCATACCTATAGGGGCGCTGGTTAACAGGGTTAGAACCTTCCAAAAGAGGGATCTTATGGTCATGACCAGCTCTGTTTGGGGGAAGAGCAGTCGGCTCCTCAAACAAATCCTCATACTTCTGTAGCAAGTCTTCTAATCCAGGACAGTACTGTCTCTCAGTACTCGTACTCACCGTACAAAGCTCAGGGACATTCTCTTCATCACTTCTCTGTTGCACATAGATCATAGAGATAGTAGCAGTGTCATCATTCAACTTCAACTTTTCTGCTTTAACTTCCTTAACAGTCGTATCTTTGATCCCATGTAACACCACTCGCTTATTGAGGTAACGAAACTGCATTTCTAGTTGCAAGAAATCCCAAGTAATGGGCCCCAAAATTGATAGCCACTGGACGCCGAGAACTACATCACAATTTCCCAAAGGAATGAGCATCATGTCTTGTTGAAATGTAGCATTTTGAAACGTCCACTGAAACTGATCAACTCGACCACTCACAGTAAGTCTTCCTCCGTCTGCGACTGCAACTCTTTTCATCTTTGGTGGTTGAACGTTACAGTTTAACTTCTTGGCAATCTCAGGGTCCATAAAATTATGAGTAGACCCTGAATCAATGAGAATATACAAGACCTTCTTGTTATGAACTCCCCGAACCTTCATGGTTATGTAATTCTCAGTGATGCCAGCTACTGCACTCACTGATATGTGAGCAACCTCTCCGGCAGTCTCTTCATTCTTATCCCCATTATCTGCTTCGAAAAACTCCTCAGTATCATCTACCTCCAAGGTATAAAGCTGTGTTTTTTTATGCTTCAAATAATGCCCTGGAGTGTACTTCTCATCACAATAATAGCACAACCCTTTCGATCTTCGCTCACTCATCTCCTCCTGAGAAAGAAACTTCTTCGGTTGTCCCATTACTTCATTAGCCTTCACAACACTCTCTGTTTCACTCTTCTTCGCCTCATAAGGCTTGGAGAGTAAACCTTTCCCCGTGTTTGTGCCATGGCTATTCTTCCAACCCTGAGAAGTCTTACGCGGATGAGCAGTTTCATATAGTCTTCCCAACACTAAACACTCGCGTACTGACTTCGGTTGAAACATTCTAATGTGCATCTGCGTATCAGTGTTCAGCCCTGCCAGATAATGGCTCACCAAGTAGCTCTCACTCATCTTCACTCTGTTACGAATGAGCTCGAATTTAGCATGATAATCACTGATTCCCGCAGTTTCTTGCAGTCGTTTTAGCTCTGCAATAGGATCATCCAACACATCTTCAAATCTCTCCTTCAGCAACACTTTGTATTGATCCCAATCCTCAATCACATAAGCATCTTGTTCAGATTGAGCTAATGACTGATGCCAAGCGGCAGCCATTTGATCAAAATGAATTGACGCCAAACGAACTCGCAACTCCATCGGTGTGTTATCAATACTAAAGAACTCCTCAACTTTAAACAACCACTCCTTCACGTTCTCCCCATTGAATCTCGGAAAATCAACCCTAGCCAATCGCGTCATACCAGCGTAAGTTGGTGGAAAACCGTGCAGTTGTTGACGAAATTGCTCCGCCGTGTGATTTCCCGATGCCGAAGCGTTCATCGGATTGTTGCTCGTCATCAATTTGAACGCCTCGATCATCTCACGAACGCTTTCATCCGTACGTTCGGCTCTCTCGCCTTGTAACGCAATCGCCTTCTCCAACGCCTCGAAACGACTCGCAACCGCACCGTCCGTTTCACACGCCGCCGTGTTCTTCAGCTGAGCTTGTGCTCGTGTTTCCGCCATCGATTCCGAGGTTCGAATGGTCTCTGATACCTTTGATACAGTAAACTCAAAGATTCAATATAGAAATTTGTATTACTCGATCCAATGTAAAGATTACAAAGAATCGATCTCACCACGCCAAGAGCTTACAAGTAGAAACAGCTCAATAACGATGACGAGAAAATCACACAAACTCACAGAGAAAGATTAAGAGAAAGTTCACTCAACAATATCTGATAACAAGAAAATGATCTTCTTCTCTCCTTTTATTCTTCGTCTCGACGTTCTGTAACAACCTCCAACTCGAATCTTCAAACAACTCTAATCTCCACTCTACACGTGTCCTCGTTTTTACCTTCTTTATTTACTCAACACGTGTCTCATCCCTTTTCCTATATCACAAAGTCGAATCTAGGGTTTGCTTGGATAGCAAGGAGAGAAATGGTAACAAGTACGATGAGAGCGACAAGAGGCCAAGTGAGCTACCTCCAATCCCTTTAGATCTAGAGGTAGAGATACTGACTAGGTTGCCTGTAAAGTCTCTAATGAGGTTCCGATGCGTGTCAAAGATGTGGTCTTCTATCATCCGAAGCCAAGGGTTCGTCGATGCGTACTACACTATGTCCTCTGCAAAGCGAAGGCGTTTCATAGTCGATTTCAGCAACAATGCATACGTCAGGGGTGGTGCAGAACGTGTGTTCATCTTCTCGTCTTCACTCCAGGAGGGATATGAACCTTCTTCTTTGTTTGCCAATATCGACATGACAATACCTTTGTTGAGCTTGTGTCACTTGTCCAGGTGTTCTTACGTCCATGGCTTTATCGGTCGTTGTTATGGTTATAAGTTCATTATATGCAACCCTAGCACGGGTCAAGTCGTTCGCTTACCCTGTAAAGGAAACCGCACATCCCTAGGATACGATCCTGTTGATGGTCTATTCAAAGCATTGGTGACCACTCCTGACCAGGGTGAATATTATATTCGACTGCACGAGGTTATAAGACTTGGAGGCGGAGGAGGAGGAGAATCTCGCAATGAGGTAGCCTCCTCACCTTATTTCCCTCTAACGGACGGACTATGCATTAATGGTTTTATATATCTTGGTGCCTGGACCCCAAGACCAGTGATTGTCTGTTTTGATGTTAGACATGAGAAGATAAGTTTTATCAAAACGCCTAACGACGTCCTGGTTATGATGAGTTATTCATTGTTGATAGAATACAAAGGGAAGTTAGGTTGCATTGTTAGACACCGTCCTTTGAGCTTCCGCACTTTTGATTTATGGATTTTAGAGGATGTGAAGAAACATGACTGGTCGAAGCAAACATTTGTGCTTCCTTACGATTTGGTGAATATGACTTCCCCGGGCACCAACAAGGCTGGTGAAATCATTTTTGCTCCAAAAGAACTGTCACGTGATGGACAACCCTTCTACATTTTATACTACAATACTGAAAGAATTGACTTGAGAAGAGTTTGGATCAATGGGTTTGCTGAGGATGAAGGTTTTAGGCGCCATAATGGACTGGTGAGCGACTGTAATGTCTCTGTCTCACCCGAACATGTTGAAAGTATTGCTTTTTTATAAATGTTTTTTATGTTTTTTTTTATGGATGTAAGACTTCGTCAAACTCTGTTTTTTTTCCATATGATTCAATATTCAAGTGTTGGTTTACGAACGCCTAGCAAACTAGTTTGCATTTCCTGACATGTGTATTTTAAGGTGTTGCTCAAGTGTTGCAAAATCAATGCCATACTTCAAGGCATGAATTCCAGAACTTGTTTAATAATTAATCCTCTAGCTTGGTATTATTAGGTAACCGGGCCGGGTATTAGTAAGTCTGGGTATGGATAGGACGTTTGAGTTTTTGAAAGTATTTTTGTTTTGCTTCGTATGTTATTGATTTTCGATTTGCGTTGCTTCGGAGAAATACATATATTCGGAAAAAACAGATATCTGGAAAACAAATAGATATTTGCGGATATTTACAAATAATTACGGATATCTCATATGTTTTGATTAATACAAATAATTTTTCTATTTTATACAAATTTTTTTGTAAAATATATTTTTGTATAATATATATGATAAAAATTAAAAAAAAAAGTAGTGACTACATATTTTCTAAAAGTTTTAAACTTAATTAACAGTTATAATAACACAAAAAACTAAGAAAAAGTTATAATTTTCAGAAATTTTCTCTCTTACTTTTATATAAGTAATAATGTAAATATAATTTGTCAAATCATATGTTATATTAATAATTATAGAATTTTATACATTTAAAACTTTAAATATAATCAAGATATACATGTATTTATAAATCGCCCGATCAGATATCCGTTTTCCAAAATTTTAATATTTGTGATTTTGCTTCGATTTTAACGGATATTGATTTTTAGTATTTGATTTACTTCGAAAGTTTACGGATATCCATAATTTTCAGATCGAATCGAAACGAATAACAAATTGAATCAAATTTAACGGATAAAATGTTCGGTCCTTGGTGTGATCTTCTCAGAATCTTTCTCTGTGATGTAGACATTATTCACAGGAATCATCATCTTTTTGCTTATATTTCTCGTCATAACAAACACTGTCATATACTTCCTCCGTTTCATATTACTTGTCGTTTTAGAATTAGATACACATATTAATAAAATATTTAATTTTGTATATTTACTAGATAAAAACATTATTACTAATACACCTAATCACATTTCAACCAATAGAAACTAGATTGAAATAAAAAGTCAATAAATTTTGCATTGAAATTATAAAACGACACTTATTTTGAAACAAAAATTTTGCTCTAGAACGACATTTAAATAAAAAGAAAGGGAGTATAAGTTTTTAGTTTATATAGCACGGAATGTACGCTGCTCAATCTTGCTTTCCCATATTCACACAACCCCCATTTGTTTCATATACACCCAAATATCAGTCATATTTTTCAGTATAATGAATCTAAGTTGGTAGGTTGATAAGAGCAAGCTCCTTGCCTAAATCCAGAAAAAGAGATGGCTCTCTATATCATCCACTCTCATCCCTCTTAACCCCACAACAGTTTAATTACTTTATTTTCTTTGGATTGCTTCTAGGCAACCAAGAAGCATCCAACCTCCTAACCAACCCAACTATAATAAGAACTCAAAAATCTTCAACAATAACCCAAAAATCGCAAATACACTTTTTTAAAAAAAAACATAAAGTAACCAGCACCTCTATTGATGGTGCATATATATAATTTTAACCAGAAAATGATCAAATATATATATACAAATCCATGATAAACAAAATCAAATCACATAGAAAACTAATCTACAATCTCAACATTGAGGATTCATTCAAGCAGGTAAAAAAAACGCTAATGATTTTCGGTATTTTATCAAATCAAATAGGAGTATATGGATATATTGAAATGATACAGAAGTTATGGACTAATATTGTAAATATACCGTATTATTTTTAGGGCTTTTGTATGTGTAATCGAGACATCTTTTTGTAAATGTTAACTAGAAATAATACAGAGAAATTTCAGATTTTTAAAATATTTGTGATCTCTAGCTTTTAAAATTGATTTTGGACAACTAATTACCTCCATTAACTGTATATTTTTCTTAAATACTTATGAAAGACGACTGAATTTTTCAGATAAAATTCCAGTTCTTATGAAAGCAAATTGCTTTATCCTTCAAATTTATATTTTATAGTAAGCGTAACCCAATATTCAAAATCGTAGAAGAATTCTTGGTTTGGCAATAACATGGGGAGAACCGGGTAACTTTAACTAAACCGATAAAGAGAAGAACAAAAACCGAAAACACAACCCAAACCCAATACCGATTCTTTTTGATTCGGAGAAACAAACTCTCAGTGTCATCGATCACAGGTTAAGGAGCTCATACCATCCATCCTCGTGTTGTAATATACAGTGTAGAACTCGACCCTGGTTCGATCAGCCTTGGCAGTGAAATTCAGACCAGCCTTTTCGAAAGTGGAGTTCGCTTGCGCAATGTAATGAAAGTTCTGCACCTGATCGCCTGCGAATGCCATTATAACCAGTGGCGGAGGTAGCTGAGAGGGACGTGGGTCACATGACCCATGTGAAAATTAAAAAAAAAAAATTTTACTTGTGTTTTTACAAAGAAAACTGAGAAAATATAGTAAAATAGCCTTCTTGACCCTTGTGATATATTTGTTAACTATAAAACTGACCCTTGTGAAAGATCTGGCTGGCTCCGCCACTGATTATAACTAGTGGTTGCTTGCATTTATCACCTGTGTGTCCGAGCGAGAAAGACTCGTGTAAGGCCGATCTGCTTTGGTCTCCACAACCTAATGTCCTCTCTTCTCTCAGAAAGTGTGTTTCTGTATGTTCGTTTCGGGCAGCAAGCAAAGATGGGGAAGGGTAGTGTCCTGATATCCAAGATTCCCCCACTCGCTTTCTTTCTTTCCACTTTTTCTATTTCCTATTTTCAAAGCGGTACACATATTAGACAAAACTCCATGCACACCTACCAAAATATTGATCTAACTAAAAACGTTAAAAAAGTTTAACTGTTATAAATCGAAGAGATATGATGGAATCATGAAACAAACTTATATAGTTTTTGTGGAATGACATTATATTAGTGTTTTCTTAGATAGTTTTTTTGGAGACCAAAGAGACGATAAATCTTTTCTCTAAAATTTAGTTTCATACTTGAGAAATCGCGAAGAATCACCAGCTGAACAAGAGGTACACAATCCAAGTCGGTGAGTACGAGCTATTGCTTGAGGTATCTTATATATATACACATACATGTCTCTCTACTTCTCTGTGGCTAGATACTGTGATTGAAAGAGCATGGTCTTCGATCAAATATACAGGAGTTGGATTTGCTTGAAGAAGATGCAAAAGCATGTACAAGTTGATTGGTCCGGTGCTAGTGAAACAGGATTTGGCAGAAGCTAATGCCAATGTTCGCAAACGTGCTGAACTGTTAAGTTTCTTTCTTTCTTCAACTTTGTGTTGGAAGCTAATGTTATGTAGCTAAGTTTCGTATTTCTCATTCACCACAAGAAACCCATTTTGAGTGTATGTTCAGTAGTTGAAAAAGAAAGAATCTGTTGGATTGTTTTCTCAACTTGGAAAGAAAAAGAGAGAAACCTTTCTGCTAGGACTTGTGAATGCTGTGAGAATATGGATATGCGGTGTAGCACTTCTGTGAAAAGTCTCCCTAGTTCCTATATAGCAACTATAAGGATGTTGATCATGTGTTTGTGCTATATAATAGCGTCATGATCCTTAGGCTTAATGTTTATTGTTCGCAGGAAACAGATTGATGCAAGTCTCCAAGATAATGAAGGACAACAAAACAGCAAGAGAGGAGCAGTAAGCAATATTCCCTCTCATAAGATTATACATTTACTTGTTCCTTTGCTTAAACTAGTGATGACGATCTCATGGAATCAAACTGTTGCAGATGATGAAGTTACAACAACGGCTACAGGCAGGAAAAGCAAAGGCTTGATTGAGCTTAGTCAGTTGCAACCACATTTGTCAAAGCCCTTCAATTGTGCTCGACCCTGCATTAATGGTTTTCATATTTTGTTATCGAGGGTTCTTGTGGTTTTTTTTTTGTTGTGGTGATTGATGTCCCTTTCTGTCGCTAATGTTTCTTTTCTTTTTTGTTGACAACTGCACTTGAATGTGTGTATACACTTTTACAGATTAGTTATGAAATTAGGAGATTTATAACAGCTAACTTTATGAGTGCGGGAAACTCCTTAATTTTGCTTTATCAAGAGAAAGAGATGGCTCACTATAGATCTTTATATCATCCATCTAGTACCATCTCTCTTAACTGTGAGAGACATGGTTTCACCCTAGAATTCTAGGTAAGGTAAAAAGGAGGTACAAGAAGAATTGTGGGCTGAATCTCGTTAGAAGCTTTGAGAATGAATGGATACTTTTATTGATGATTTGAGTGTGAATGTTACAAGAAGATCAATAAGAGATTACAAAGTAAAATGAGAACTATCGTAGAGTTTGTGTATGACTAATCGTAATGACGTGATCTCTCCTAATCTTCGAAGTCTTCCTTAAGAAGCTTTGAATTGCCCCTTGATTGTCTTTAACAGATCTCTGTAATCTTCTCCTCTTGTTGAGGAACTTGCAACTGCTCCCTGTTGACCGGGTCCTACGCTC
>OVBX01003046.1:6169-18079 GCA_900406325.1 Erucastrum elatum | reverse complement strand
AATACATTAAGATATTAAATTGACCAATTTTTTCACAAAACTAGAAAAACCATATTTCAAATTTTTTTTAGGCCACCAAACAATTAGGGACGGCACACCAAAGGCACTGCTCATCTTATCTTTTTTTTTGTATGTTTCTCTTGCTGGCATTATAGTATGCAGACTCTTTCTTTACTTTTATACTATTCCTCTTTTTTGTACTGTACTTCTTTCTCTCAATGCTGGTGGTACTTTTTAATCTTTTATTTGTGTTACTAATTGAATATAATCTTAGTTTCATTTTCTTCATAAATTCGAATGTCTCTGCGGATTAGCCATAGATGCATCATGATGAATTTAATACTAATTTCGTTTTAACTTTCATCTCCGTAAAATTTAATTTCAGCTATGGAAATTCACTTTCTTCAAGTTCGATTGAAAGTTTCCTTCAATTTGATTTTAGCCCCTGAGTTGCATCGTGTAACGTATTCATCTTTTTTTCCTTTGCAGTGGATTCAGAACTTCAGAAGTTATGTATTATTTGATTCCTTTGATATTTACGGCATTGCAATGACGCAGGTTCACTTTTTGCGTTACTTGAATAAACTTCACAGCGATGACTATTTTGCAGCTTTAGATAATCTCCTCCGTTACTTTGATTTCAGGTAATCTGTACTCTTAGCTTTTTCCCTCTGCTATAAATTTATATTTTATATATTTATTTCTGATGGAAGGCTTTTACGGTGCATGTGACTCCTGTAACTATCCAGTTGTGTTTCAAACATGAAGACCTTCCTCCATGTAACTAATGCAATTCCAGATGCCTTTGCTGCTCTTAAGATTGCGGAGGAAAAGTTCTTAACCGTGTCAAAATCAAAAATATTATTGCTCAAGTTGCAGTTACTACATGAACATGCCTTGCATCGGTAAGGTTCCCAGTCTACTATACATGCCACTACTCTTGTTGACCCTCTCATATTTGATTCATTTATCTGCCCTCTGTGATCATTTAGTGTATTGTTTGAAGGTTATATAGATAGATTCAAACTTTAACATTCGTTGGGATATGCTGTTTGAACTTGAACAGAAGCTTCTCTATTGTATTATCTCTTGAGTCAGCTGTTCTAACTTTGTTAAATCAATTAGTGGGAATCTAAAGCTAGCTCAACGAATGTGCAATGAGCTTAGGAGGTTTGGCATCAACCATCATGGGTGTAGGACATGGAGCTGAAAGTAGAAGCAACTTTTGGTGAAGTTAGGACGTTGCTTGCTGCAAAACAGTATAGCCAGGTTTGTCCTTAATCCTTGTTGACCATCTGTTTTTTTATAATCCATGTGATATGCTTTGTTACTCTATCTTCATTTTGCTTTGTTACTGCGTTCTCTACAGGCAGAAAATACGGCACACTACCTTGTCTGCACGTGTAACGAATATCAATTTGCAAATCGAAGAGGCGTCTGTTCTTCTTCTGTTAGCAGAGGTCCATAAGGTATGATTACAAGAACTTAGTAGCTTTGGAGCTTGCGGTAGTAACATGCCATTATATCAATTATGTATTAGCTTTCTGACCGCCTTCACCTTTTGGTTCCTCCCCTTCTGATTCTCAGAAGTCAGGAAATATTAATGCAGTCCTGGGTCTTCCGTATGCGCTGGCAAGCATCTTGTTTTGCCAGTCAATTCAATTTGAATCTTCTCAAAGCATCTACTACTCTCACACTGGCCGAGCTGTGGCTTGGTCTTGGATCAAATGATGAAATTATTATTTTATTGTTGAGAACGACACGTGTAATATGCGTAGCACGTAGAAGGGTGATTTATTATTTTTAATTAACGGGCTGTGATTTATAAACTGACACGGAAAAAGAAAAATATATTTTCCATTTTTTACTGATTCACGCACACGCGATTCACACGGACGGGGTAGTAGCGTTAAAGCTACCCGCAACCTTATTTCCTTATTTTTTCTCTAACCTGGTTTCTCTATAACGTTCAGACAATCTCTGAGAGAACACACACGGGTTCGTGGTAAAGAAAGGATTTTCGATTTCGTGGTAAAGAAAGGATTTTTGATTTCGTGGGTAAAAAAAAAGAAGAAAAGATGGTTGGAAGCATCTCAACAACGAAGATTGTGAAGTTCCGTGGTCGATTCTTCCCAGATTTCAGGAACATTCTCGATACAGATCAAGAAAGTTAAACAGGATTTTGTGAGGGTGGCAGTCGTAGTGAAAATCTGACAGCGCAAAAAACCCTAAATCCTTCTTCATCACTCCCAATAGTAATCGAGATCCCACCATGTTTTCTCCTTGCCGGAGAAGAAGAAAACTGCAGAGAATATGAATCTAAGGCCTTATCAGAGACGACGATAGACAAGTGGATTCAAGTCTCCATCCTTGCTAAAATCTGCAAAGAAGCCATTGAACTAGGCAATACACATCTTCGTGGCTTCTCGGTTGAAGCAAAAGTTGAAGCCGTCAAAGAAAACTATTTCACCGACTTTGTTGATTTGCATGATTATGACTCNAAATCTGCAAAGAAGCCATTGAACTAGGCAATACACATCTTCGTGGCTTCTCGGTTGAAGCACAAGTTGAAGCCGTCAAAGAAAACTATTTCACCGACTTTGTTGATTTGCATGATTATGACTCTTAAGGCCGAAGAATAGCAACAGAACCCGATTGTCCCATCTGTCTACAAGAGTTTGGTGACCAAAACAGAAACACCACCATCATCACCAAGTTAAGTTGCTGTGGCCACACTTTCCAAAGAGATTGCATTCTCCCCTGGCTCCGCCGCACGCCTTCTTGTCCAATCTGTCGTGATGATATCCAACATCCAAGACCAAAGATACATAAAGCAAAGATCTTTTACGGCCGAAACTGCATCATCATTAACTACTGATAACAGATTCAGGTTTTTCTTTTTTTAGTCAATTTTCCTTTTCAATGTACTTTTTTTGTATGAGATTCTGATTTCTTTTTATTATATATATACAGGTAAATAAACGAGCATTTTTACTCGTAAAGTATCCTCATGTGCCAAAGATTTTATTGTTCTTTCTCAATTGATCATATGGAATTGTTCTTTCTCAATTGATCATATGGAATAACCTAAGCTAAAAAAACACATGTTTATGAATCAAAGACAAAACTCTCAGTGATGATAAAATGAGTTTGAAACGAGCTGAATTTGGCATTTACAGAGAGTTCATGCCACACAGTCTCAATTTCTCAAGGTGGCATAGAGTGAGTGATGTAGCGTAGTAAAAACACAAGTAAAAACAAAGTAAGTGTGAAAACAGAGAACAGGAGAAAATAGAAGGACGCTACCCGAGACAGTGACGTCAAAGAAGCTAGGCCAAGTTCTACAGAAACCAACACAATTTGAAGTTGTAGAAGATTTCCTTCATCCAGCAACTGTGCCCATTGTTCATCCAGCAACTGTGCCCATTGCACTTTCAGGTTTCTTTTGTAAGTATTTATCTTTTGTTGTTTAGCTTTGTCACAATAAATCGCTTTGGAAAGCTCCTCAGTACTTTGTAGGTGGATTCCCTGCCTTTCAATTGAATGTTGCTTTCTTGGTTGATTCTTCTTCCATTAGACGGTTTCTATCTCTCTATAATTAGGTAGGTGATTTTGTTTAAGAATAAAGTTGGAGGCGTTAAAGATCAAGGTTTTATATCAAGTTTGGTAAAAGGAATTTGGAAAGTTCAGAAGGGAACACGTTGTATTGAATTTTTGGCTATATGCTTCTATATTTTTTTGGTGGTCTTTTTGTTTAAGTTCGCCAACTAGTTAAGGCATGATTAGCAATTTTAGCATGGAGTTTGAGAAGAGACTCCCATGCATGTACAATGATGTGTTAGAAGCGAGTATTTAGGTTTCAGTGATGTTGTGTGTTTGTGGTTGCACAGTTTCATGTTGTGTGTGTTGACTTGTCGTCAATAACCTCATGGAGAATTTGACTGATCTTGAGGAAATTTTGGATGCTTTACTAACAATATTAATTGTTTTAGAAAATTAAATTTAATAAAAAAATATAATATTGATTTTTTTTTTCTTTTAGAATCTGTAACATTTCCAACCGATAATCATGTTCTAAGTAGTTATCATCAGTTTTTTATTTAAGGATAGAGATAAAATTCAGAGATAAAATTCAGAGAAAAATAATTTAGTTTTAAAAACTTAATAATAGATCAATATGTATTAATATATTTATTTGTGTAACCATTTAATAATAATATATTGATCAATATAAATATAAATCAACAAAATTGATAGGATGAAACAATTTTTTTTGTTAATGATTGTTAATTATTTTATTAGTAACAATGCGAAACGTTACATCAAATGAAAAAGGAAAACTAACTTTTTAATTTTTTTTTTTACAATTTTCTTTGGTTTAGTGATTAACATGAAATACTATTTGAACAAAAAAAACATGAAATACTGTAAAATAGTTTTATAAATATTTTTACTATTTAATTTGCAAGGAAATCAAAAGAAATAAGTTGTTTATATAGAAATATTTTGATCTTTTACAATTTTTTGTTAAAGACCTTTTGGAAAAGGAAAACAAATTTTAAATAACTATTTACTCTTAAATATTTATTTATATGGAAAAATTTTGATCTTTTACATTTTTTGGTTAAAGACCTTTTGAAAAAGTAAAACTAACTTAAAAAAAATNACCTTTTGGAAAAGGAAAACTAATTTTAAATAACTATTTACTCTTAAATATTTATTTATATGAAAAAATTTTGATCTTTTACATTTTTTGGTTAAAGACCTTTTGAAAAAGTAAAACTAACTTAAAAAAAATTTACAATTCTCTTTGGTTTAGTAATTTCTTAACATGAAATATTATAAAATATTTTTTATAAATATTTTGAATATTTAATTTGCAAGGAAATCAATCTTATAATAATGTTTTGTATTTTGCAAAACCACGAATACAATAGAAATACTATATATGAAATAGTTATTTATATGGAAATATTTTGATCTTTAACAGTTTTTTGTTAAAGATATTTTGGAAAATGAAAAATAATTTTAAATAATTATTTTTTCTTAAATAGTTATTTATATGGAAATATTTTGTATCTTTTACAATTTTTGTTAAAGACCTTTTGTAAAAGAAAAACTAACTTTTAAAATTCTTTTGGTTTAATCTTTTTAAAGAAAATATTTATTTAATACATGTCACAATCTTATTATATATATTTTTCATGTGTCACAATCATGTTAATTAGTAACTTTGAAAAACCAAGCTTTATATAATAAGATATTTTTATAAATATTTTTAATATTTAATTTGCCAAAAATTAGTTTTAAAATAATGTTTTGTATTTTGTAAAACCACAAATAAAAAATATATTAAATAGGTGCTTATATGGAAATATTTTGATTTCTTACAGTTTTTTGTTAAAGAACTTTTGAAAAGGAAAACTAATTTTAAGTAACTATTTATACGGAAATATATTTTGATCTTTAATTTTTTTTTGTTAAAGAACTTTTTAAAAAGGAAAACTAACTTTTAAAATTATGTTGGTTTCATCTATTTTTAAAAATATTTATTTAACACATATGTCAATCTAAAATATATAACTGCCATGTGTCGCGATCGTGTTAATTAGTAACTTTGAAAACCAAAAGTAACTATTTATACTTAAATAGTTATTTATACGGAAATATATTTTGATCTTTTACTTTTTTTGTTAAAGAACTTTTTAAAAAGGAAAACTAACTTTTAAAATTATGTTGGTTTAATCTATTTTTAAAAAATATTTATTTAACACATGTCGCAATCTAAAATAAATACTATATATTAAATAGGTGTTTATATGGAAATATTTTGATTTTTTACAGTTTTTTGTTAAAGAACTTTTGAAAAGGAAAACTAATTTTAAGTAACTATTTATACTTAAATAGTTATTTATAAGGAAATATATTTTGATCTTTTACTGTTTTTGTTAAAGATTTTTTTAAAAAGGAAAACTAACTTTTAAAATTATGTTGGTTTAATCTATTTTTAAAAATATTTATTTAATATATTTCGCAGTCTAATATATATAACTGCCATGTGTCGCGATCGTGTTAATTAGTAACTTTGAAAATCAAAAGTAACTATTTATACTAAAATAGTTATTTGTACGGAAATATATTTTGATCTTTTACTTTATTTGTTAAAGAACTTTTTAAAAAGGAAAACTAACTTTTAAAATTATCTTGGTTTAATCTATTTTTAAAAAATATTTATTTAACACATGTCGCAATTTAAAATATATAATTGTCATGTGTCGCGATCGTGTTAATTAGTAACTTTGAAATCCAAGCTTTATATAATAAGATAGATACACAACTCTATTCGCGAAACATTTGGACACTACAAAACCCACCTCAACCCTGAAAGTAAACCCACGCGCGAAACCAGCATTATTCGTTGTTTATAATTTTACTATTTATATTTGTTTAACTAAAACTATATTTAAGATATTACTTTTAATATTATTAAAAATATATATTTTATCATGCTATCAGAAAAAAATATCCCAAATTATTTATAGGAGAAATAGCACTCATATATATTCATAAATATAACTTAAAACACCATTTTAGAAACATACATTGGGTAAACAATTAAACATCACTTTTCTATATATTTTATAGAAACACAGTATAAATAATCTTATGTCTTCTTGTTCTCTAAAATAATTCTATGGTTTTCATAATATATATTTATTTTACGCATTGAAAATTTGTAGATTTTTTCACAAAAAAATAAACTTTAACCATAAGAAAAACTGAATAAAAACTGGATATATATTTAAATTTTCCTTTTTAATGATATTTATACAAAATAACTTTTAATCGTGCCTGCTTTTGGCTAAATCATAAATTATGCGTAGTAAATTTTCACAAATTAGTCTTTTTAATGATATTTATACAAAAATAACTCTTTTTTGTTGCTTTACATTCATAAGTATACAAATTAGTCAATTGTTCCTCCTACAAAGATTTAAGATTTAGAATCAAATCTTACATAAAACGATACATTAATTTCTTTTATAAAAGGACACATATCAAATTTTACTATATTAGATTTTTTTTTAAAAGAAGAAGCAATACATATTAGAAACATGAAAGGGAAAATGCTAGGGGATTTATTGAATCTGAAATTTGAAATGATTTGATTTTGAGGATTTTTAGATGATTAGAGGGGAATTAGAGAATTTGGAGTGATTTTTGTCAAAACATTTTATAATCTCATCTAAAATAGTAAGATTTTTATTTTTATTTTTTAACTAATGATCTCTTCTCAAACACTCTAAAACACTTAAGTACTTTAAAATCTCCAAGTTATTTTTTCCAATAAAAGTAGATTTCAGTGTGTTTTATAAAATGACAAGTTCAATAACATTAGATTTTAAATTGTTTTTTTTAAATCCATGTTTAAATAACAGTTGATTTGTCAATTTAGTACAATTCGCTTCAAACTTCTAGTTGAATATATTCCCAAAATAATTAAGAAACCTAAATCATGCCTCTGAGTTTTTGGCCATATGTGTGCCATCGGCCGAAATAAACCTTTTTTGGGTAAATTGTTTTGGTCAGAGGTTGTGGATATCATGACAGACAAGTAGCACATGAAGGTTTGCAGCCCAACCACATGAGAATACAATCCCTTTGAAAACTGTGTCTCCCAGCAACGGAAAAATGTGTCTGCCAACAACAAAATCCTTTACCCGTCTGCAACAACTGGGATTGGCTATTCTTTTGCAGCTAGTTCATGAGGATTGAGATTGCATTTTTCATTTTGCAAAACTAGTACCGATAACGATGAACTGTTAATATAATATTATACTAGAAGTCAGTTTATAATTGTCGCGCTTACCTTAAATAATGTCCCAATGTTTTTATTTTGATTACTTCAATGAGTTGAAAATATTATAAATATTTAAATATTAAGGACATCTTGTTCATCTTGATCCATTTAAACTTTTTATTTGACTTATGAGCTTTTTAAGTCTTGTATCATTTACCCTTTCTATTATGCTCACTGGATTTTAATAAAAATCTCGTTGACAAAAGAGTTTTCTGCTTAGTGAAAAGAAAATATGTTTTGAATGTTATGCCACTATGGAAATTTTCGAGAGACAATGTTTCCGTCTTAACATCTCTATTATTTTCTTCATGCTCTGATTTTGGAGACAAACACAATCAAAATTGTATCTGCTAAGAGGATTATAAAACGGAAAAAATGAGATCCTTTTCATGATTAACTTTGGAGAAGATTATCAAAGTTAATATTTCCTTTTCTTTGGAACCGACTCTCAGTGGCTAGGGATCATCTTAGCTAGTCTATAAATAAAGAACTTCTCAACTCTCAATATCTCACAAAAGCAAAGAGCAAGAAAGAAAATAAAGAACAGAAAGAAAGCGCAATCTATTTTTAATCAAAGAATAAGTAGATATGGGTCTCCCTAAGACACACAAGCTACTCTTAGTCCTCGTGATCACTACTTATGTCTTTTCTGGGACTGCTCATGCATGGAGCTGGAGTTGGGGTTCCGGCCAATCCGGTTCAAGCTGGGGCTGGGGATGGGGCTCCGACGACAACTCTGGCTCGGGTTCAGGTGGTTCAGACTCGAAATCGGGTGGTGGTTCAAGCTGGGGTTGGGGATGGAGCTCGAACGGAACAGATACAAACTGGGGTTGGGGAAGCAGCTCTGGCTCCAGTGGGACCGGGTCTACACATACAAGCCACCATAACCACACGGCCCGATCAAACCACTCGAACGGCTCTCGCTCAAACCACTCAAGCGATAGTATTGGCTCTTCACACAACAACCACACGGCTCAAGTATCGCCTAGAAGAAAGATTGAGGTTACTGTGTGGAAGAACGGATTCAACTACCAAGAATGGGCTTCAATGCATGCACCCTTCCACAACAACGATGTCATTGCTTTCAAGTACAACGATAAAAGCCAATCCAACAAGAGGCACAACAACAACAAGAACGATGTCTACTTGCTTCCAGACTTGAAGAGCTACAAGAGATGCGATGTGAGCAGAGGCAAGAGACTAGTCGCGAGAGGAGGCTCATCATTAGGGTTTAAGTTGCTTCTCCGCAAGACTCATGAGACTTACTATTTCTCTAGTGGGGATCACAACGGCTGCAACCACAACATGAAGTTCTCTGTCTCCCCGATTCCTCGCTCTTCTTCACCCACTAAAACCTAATTCTACTTTGCCACATGCTTTCCTTTACTCTGAACTACTTTGTTTCGTTGTTAGATTGTGTTTATGTTCCTTAATTTTTTTTTTGTTTTTTGTGCCTCAAATAAACTATGGGCCGGTTGGGTATGCCAAGATTACAAATTGATTTATTCCATCAATTTTAAAAATATCGTTAGGAATGTAGAAAGCCTAAGGTTTCCAGAGGCATATAAACTTTTTTGGGAACTTAATATCTCACTCTCGCATGTTAAACAAGTACAAAAAATCGAAATCAAGAGTTTAATTATTAGTAATTCTTGGGTTCACTCCTTAGAGTAAACCTTTGGTTCATCAACCAATAGAATTTTAATATTCTATATGCAGTATCTTTTCAAAAAGAAAACTAAATATTGTCAATTAATATTATGATTTAGAAATTAAAAAATAAAAAATAATAGTATTTGCAAACAAGTTTTTTAAAATATATATTTAATATTGTCAACAAAACACAAAATCCTAAATTATAATCCTCAACCATAAACCCTTGGGTAAATCATAAATCCTTAAATAAATTTTAAATTTTTTGATTTTTTAATATTTCAACACAATCAGCAAAACACAAAACCCTAAATCTAACCCTAAACCCTAAACCATTGGATAAATCATAAAATATGATTTATCTAAAGATTTAGGATTTACCCTAGGGTTTATGATTACCCAAGAGTTTAGAGTTTAGGATTAGAATTTAGGGTTTAATGTTTTACTGACAATATTTAAAAAAAAATTTTNAAATATGATTTATCTAAAGATTTAGGATTTACCCTAGGGTTTATGATTACCCAAGAGTTTAGGGTTTAGGATTATAATTTAGGGTTTAATGTTTTACTGACAATATTTAAAAAAAAAAATTTAAAAAATTGCTTACAAATACTAGTATTTTTGTATCTTTTAAGTTTTAAAATCATAATATTAATTGACAATATTTAGTTTCCTTTTTAAAAAAATACTACATCTAAAATAATGAAATTCTATTAGTTGGTGAATCTAGAGGTTCACTCTATGAAGTGAACCCAAGAATTACTTCTTAAGCATTAGTTGATGAAACACCAATGAAGCAATGATATATAAAGGAAGTAAGTAACCACAGGGGCGGACGCAGCATCATAATTAGATGGGGGCACATGACATTTTTTACATTATGTCTAGTTCTAGAGTTGTAGGGCATTTCTTAAACTGGTACCAATTAGGGGTGGACACTTCGGTTATTTTTTTGGTTTAGTTCGAGTTCGGTTCGGTTCGGTTAGATCGGTTCTAGTATTTTTCCAACTAAAATAAACCATAGTTAGTTCGGTTCGGTTGGTATTTGGTTTGGTTTATATTCAGTTCGGTTTATATTAACTTCGGTTTGTTTTTAGATCAGTTTAATTAGGTTTTTTTTAAAGAACAAAAATGTTTTGAAACATAAACTATGTAAACATAAACTATGTGAACTAAATTCATTAGAAAACTGAAACATAAAAAAAAAGTCACAAAAACATATAAGAATACATACTTTTCTATTTTTTTAAATCAAATATTTTGATGATTAATTATTAGGCTATACAGAATAATAATGAATGAAAAATAAAAAAATATGTGATGTAGTATTATAATTTTAGTATATTGGTATTACTAATATTTTTAATTTAAGTAAATACAAAACACCTCGGTTTTTCGGTTCGGTTGATTCGGGTTGGAGAAATCTTCAACCAAATGGTTTGAAATAGATTTTTGTTCGATTTGAATCGGTTTTGGTTCAGTTGATTCGGTTTGATTCGGTTCGCCTTCGGTTTTTTTGTCCACCCCTAGTACCAATTATTGAAGAAAAAAAATAGATAAGGGCACGTGCCACTGTACGTTACTACCTGCGTCCGCTGCTGATTATAATATTGTTACAATTAATTTGGAAATATATAGAAAAGGGGAATTCTAATTTTATATAAATATATATATATATATATGTAACAGTATGTTAATGAATATATAGCAGCATGTCAGTGGCATACATATTTTTGGTCATAATACCTCAAAGAACTAAATTCTAAAAATGAAACTGAAATGAATGAATTGTTTTTTATTTAAATATTAATTAGAATTGTTCATTTACAAATAATGTCTAGTATTAAAACAATGAAATGTGCATCAAAATAAATTGAAATCTAAACATGAAAATATAATAGAGAGAACTATGAAAAACAACTAAATAAAAGATAGGCTAACAACAAAGGAAAGAATAATAATAAGTTACTAACAGAAGTAAAAAATGCTACTATAATAACTAAAGAAAGAAACAAAAAAAGAAACTAAATGTGTCAAAGCACATTAATTACAGCGAAAAGAAAGAAAACACGACCACGAAGCTTCGAAGTGACGAACTCAGAGTAGGAGTTGGATTTAACCAGAGGCATCTTTACCAATTGTTCTACCAAAGTTAAATGTCCACAATTTACCTAAGTATATTGTATAAAGTAGTTGGGGGCACGTGCCCCCATAGTCAACACTGTAGATCCGCCCCTGAGTAACCATCCCCATATATGAAAACAATAAGTACGGGTTAGTGTAAACTTTTTTTTGGACAAATAAGAACAGGTTAGTGTAAACAAGCAAACAACTTACAGCTTCAAATCACACAAAGCACGACATGATCATAACATAACGTTTTGATCAAAGGTGAA
>OVBX01003045.1:3875-15600 GCA_900406325.1 Erucastrum elatum | reverse complement strand
ATTTATAAATTTAAGAAAAATATATAATTAGTTCATTTATTTGATTTAATAATATCATAAATTTTTTAGTTCCAGAAAAAAAAAATTTGATTTCTACAATAAATTTACAATTTAAATATATTTTTTAAAATTATTTTTAACATTAAATTATATTTCAAATGCAAAATATTATTTTAAAAATAGATATTTTAATTGAAAATTATTTTTTAAAAAATATTTTAATTGTAAACATAATTTTAAAATTAGTAAATAAAATAATTTATTATATATATATATTAATATATAAAATAATATATGCATATATATATATATATATATATTACAAATATATTCATTATAAATAAATATATTTTATATTATATTCCAATTTTAATAATAAATTTAAATAGCATATTCATATTGCTCTACCAATCAATCTTTTAATTAGTTTAGCAAAAGAGCAGCATACTGCTTTTATAGCATACTGCTGCTGCTTCCTTGTCTGCTTTGCCAATCAGAGCCTAGTCCAAAACCTTTACCTTTTTTACTTAAAGATGTATGAGTTGTATTGTTATAACTGTTCTCAAGTAAATCTCTATATAAAGAACTATCGAAAGGAGCATGTAAAAAAATCGCTAGGTTTCAGAAAAAGAAACTCCGGATCCAATGTTATAAGAAAATCACGAGTACGTTGTTCGAACATGGAGAACATGTCAATCATCGGCGCTTAATATATAATGATAATAATAAACAATAATGAAAATCGGAGAGACCAATATCACTTCGTTCTCTATAATATTTTAATATATGTTTCGGTTTACAGAATTGCTTGTACTTTTTACAATACCTAAATTTACAATTTTACACTGAGGTATCAATGTCAGGAAGTAAAACTGAAAACAGCTATATAAAGAGGGTGAGCGAAGACTCTAAAGAGCATAAACCAAAGCAACAAAACAATCAATGGGGTCTCCAGTGGCCTCTTTAGTAGCAACTTTGCTTGTCTTAACAATCTCTCTCACCTTTGTATCTCAGTCAACTGCTAACTACTTCTATTCTTCTCCTCCACCTCCGGTTAAACACTACCAATACAAATCTCCACCTCCTCCGGTTAAGCATTACTCCCCCCCTCCGGTGTACCATTCTCCACCACCACCCAAGAAACACTATGAATACAAATCCCCTCCTCCCCCGGTCAAGCACTATTCTCCACCACCGGTTTATCACTCTCCACCACCACCAAAGAAGCACTACGTGTACAAATCCCCTCCCCCTCCGGTTAAGCACTACTCTCCACCACCAGTTTACCATTCTCCACCACCACCAAAGAAGCACTATGTGTACAAATCCCCTCCTCCTCCGGTGAAACACTATTCTCCTCCTCCCGTTTACCATTCTCCACCACCACCCAAAAAGCACTACGTGTACAAGTCCCCTCCTCCTCCGGTTAAACACTATTCTCCCCCACCAGTCTACCACTCACCACCACCACCCAAAAAACATTACGTCTACAAATCTCCTCCTCCTCCAGTGAAACACTACTCTCCCCCTCCGGTTTACCATTCCCCACCTCCACCTAAAAAGCATTATGTCTACAAATCTCCACCACCACCGGTTAAACACTACTCTCCTCCCCCGGTTTACCACTCTCCACCACCACCAAAAAAACACTACGTGTACAAATCTCCTCCTCCTCCAGTTAAGCACTACTCCCCACCTCCGGTTTACCACTCTCCACCACCACCAAAGAAACATTACGTGTATAAATCCCCTCCTCCTCCGGTTAAGCACTACTCCCCTCCTCCGGTATACCATTCCCCACCTCCACCAAAGAAACATTACGTCTACAAATCTCCTCCTCCTCCAGTGAAACACTACTCTCCTCCTCCAGTTTACCATTCCCCACCACCACCAAAGAAACATTACGTATACAAATCCCCTCCTCCTCCGGTTAAACACTATTCTCCTCCTCCGGTTTACCATTCTCCACCACCACCAAAGAAACACTACGTCTACAAATCCCCTCCTCCTCCCGTTAAACACTATTCTCCTCCTCCAGTTTACCATTCCCCACCACCACCAAAGAAGCACTACGTCTACAAATCCCCTCCACCTCCGGTTAAGCACTACTCTCCTCCCCCGGTTTACCATTCCCCACCACCACCCAAGAAGTACGTATATAAATCACCTCCTCCTCCAGTTCACCACTACTCTCCACCACACCATCCTTACCTCTACACATCTCCTCCTCCTCCATACCACTATTAGAATTCTCTGTCACGGTAATTACTTTCTCAATACTTACGACATCTATACACCTTGTTTAGTTAACAAGTTAAATCTTATGTGGAACCATGCATGACAATAATAATAGTGGGTATTGTATACGCTTTGCAGGAGGGAACACGATGTACACAAGAAGACAAAGACAAGATCGAGTGGTGATTGTAATAAGAGAAACACCTACACTGAACTAGAGAATCCAAGCAGTGAAAGCTTTCTCATCTTTTCCAGCGTATTTTAAAAGTTTTATTGCAATAAATTTGAAACATGTGTGTGTTGATCAACTAATGGTCATATCAATATGCACGTAATCAGTAGTCATATAAGTGTTTGTAAGTTAGCGCCTTGTTTCTTTCTGATTTTTTCATGTGCAAGTTTGCTTTGTCCAATCAATAAAAAGATAAATAATAAATCTGTATATCTTCAATTTTCTTATGCATGCAAGCATACGCCTAAAACAAGTTGGCTGGTCTCACTGTCTAGAAAGTTCAAATTTCCTCTCTCTCTTAGAATGACATTCTCCAAGATCTTCAATGTATCAACTAGGGTGGACAATTTCATTTTCTGAGAAATTTCTGTTTGTGAGTGAAGAGAGTTGGGTGTGAATGACTTCTTGTAAAGTTGCTTCTCAACATACTCTAGTGAGCTAGGTTTTGAGCTCACCAAGACATACCAAAATCACATTGATCTTGAGAACTCGTGTCTTTTTACTTTCTATGCTCAACAAACAAACAGACCTGCAAACAATATAAAACTAGTTAATAATCTGAAACTTTAAGCTCGAAAAAGAATAACTAGAACTGAATACAAGTTAAAACGATATCGTAACTTAAACAGCCACAAAATTTACTTCAGTATTTGATCATTGCAACAGAGTTAGTTCTTTTTAGCAAAAAAAAAACAGAGTTAGTTTTTCAGTGAAAAAACAGAGTTTAGTTTTGGAGTGTTCAATTGGATAAGAGAAGCCCAATGTTGGCAGGATAATCTATAGATTGTGTCTTTTCATACGTCCCAATGTTTATAACTGATTTAATCGGCTAATACCTTACGCCATTGCGCTACTTTTTACTGAAATTCAATATGCTGATCAAATCCTGTTCCTCTTACCTCTCCAATGCCTTTACAAAACCGGAAGAATAAAGCTGAGAAATATTGTGGACAAAAATTTCACGTAGAATGTATAATAAACATGTGTTGTTGTCGTCTCTTTTAACTGTTTCCGTTTGTGTCACGTCTCTGTTCTCGCTAGTAATCAAAAGCATACCGATGATAAACCAAAGTGCAAAGTGAAGAAGAGAACATTGCATTGCTAGTATGATCTAGAGATGGTAGACAATATGAATGTATTCACTATGGATAATGTCAGGCTTTTGTTGCGTCATTACAATATTCTAAGAGATTTGTTTGCCAATTTGCAACAGGTTCATTACAAATAGGTTCATCTTGTATAATATTTAACATTTTACCAAAAAATAAAACAGGTTCATTACAAGAAATCAAGAGATCACAAGATACGCAGTTAGGAGAACTGTAAGTTGTAACTCTCTTTTTTGCTCCTACACTTTCTAAAATTCACACCTGGACTCTCGAACTTCACAATTTATCATGAAAGGGCCTATGCAAAAAAAGAAGAAGAAGGTTTTGGGAATGCAAATGTACATGTGTTAAACAGATTTTATCAGGACTAACAAGTTCCTAGCATCTTGTCCTTGTGCACAAAAACATTCAAAGACTTATAAGTGCTATTAACCTTCAATTTTTGGGACACATGTAATGTTTTTCTTCCTTGATCACATTAACTAAACTTGAGTTTATTCGGTCTCAGGCTCAGGCTCATTCACTGCTTAGAGAAGTGTGTGCAAGTCTGCTCTCACTTGTAAAATACTCGGCCTGAAAAATGGATCATGGTTCAGGTAATCTTCTATTATATTTTTGAGATCCAGCTTCATATCTTCTGGAATTTCTGGCATTGCTTCCTAATAAATACATGCACAACAAAATTGTTTGTTCTCCATAGTCACACATATAAGTATCCAAGGCATGAATTATCGTCTCACCATATAACATGTTGCGAAGCTAGTTGTGGAGATATGCTATCTAATTGCTTTAATGTACCTGAATAACAAGTCAAATGAATCAAGTAAAAACATACACACACCATAACAAGTCAAATAAATCACATAAGTAAATACATACACTTGGTTGCTATGTGCAGATAAAAACACCAGTCCAAAGCTACACACATATGCTATATCAACTATAGTTCTCTCCATTCATTGCCTTTATAATTAGAAATAAAATTTGTATTCATCTAAAAGAGAATGATGGAGAAAATCCTGTTAATTGCATTGAAAACTTGTTTATAACAAGTTGTGAATGGTAAACTATGCAATCTAAATAATGGTACGGTACTTGTGCACACTCACCCTTATAACACGTTGGGCATGTACGAGGTTGGCATCATGCATAAACAATATATATTAATGAAAATTTAATGTATAAATCTGAAAACAATTAAGACAACTAAATATCAAAATTAGAATTAGAAAAAGTCGAGTGAAATGTTTATATGCTGAGTTGGAAAATTGGTTGAAACTGTAATTATTTTCAAGTCAGTGGCCTTTGCGTTAAACCAAATACACTAACCACACCGATTACATCTAACACATAATATAATTTTACTTGAATAGCTTCATTCTTCTTCAAAGATGTGATGATTTCCCAAAATTTTGGGTATCAATTGGTTCGTGTTCTCTCACAGTTTTTTTTGTCAGAATAGAAGGTATCCCGATACCTCTAAAACAGAAGTTGAGAATCAATATATGTGTGAAACATAATATTATTTGGTTTAAATAAAACAATAGACAAATCAATGTCATTTGGTTTAAATCTAACTCGTTGTCGTTCTATGATATCAGCCATTTCTAATATATAAATTTTTTAAATTTTATGGTTTATACATTGATGAAAAGAATTTATAAATCATATAAACAAAATTTGTTAATGTTTTCCTGAAAAAAGTATACACTGTTTTCCATTTCAACTTCACATGATTGATAGTTAAGACCTTTACCCAAGGCCCAACTAAGCCCAAATGAAAATCATATAAAGGTATAAAAGCAAATATGTATATAATTATCTTTTCAAACAGTAGAAGCATAAAAAGCAACCCTAGAAAAGTATAATGGCGGAAAGTATGACGAGCCTATCTCCCGAATTAGAATTCGACCCTAGATCTCCCTACTATGTCGATCCAGATTTTCCAGATAACGAACCCGACGTGAATCTCCCTGTTGCTGTACTCAGCAAAGCCGATGACAACTACTTCATCTGGAAGAACCAATTCCTTCAATTCCTTGTAATCAAGAACAAGACCGCATTCGTTGACGGAACCGTCGCGATACCGGAACCTTCATCTCCGCCAGGGCCGGCTCAATACCGATCTGGGCCCTTGGGCAAAAAATATTTTTTGGACCCCATAATTATTAATTTTTAATATTTAAACACTTATTAAAATAATTTTCTGGGCCCTATAATAACACATATCTCATTTAACCTTCAAAGCCACATGCATAAACGTAAGTAGTTAAAACAATTATAGTTGTTCGGTTAATATTATGTATGTTAATAAAAGGAAAAAAAAATATTTGAAGTGGGCCCTAGGGCGGTCGCACTGACCGCCCCCTATCCTAAGCCGGCACTGATCTCCGCTGTACGAAGCATGGAAAGTGTGCGACGCGAGGGTTAAGTGGTGGATGATGAGTTCCGTGAGCGAGAAGTTGAGATACCACGTGCGTTTGGAGGACCCCGCGCATAAATCTTGGGAGGATCTCCGAAAGGTGTTCGTACCGAGCGTGGATTTCAAGATCTACCAGCTTCGTAAGAGGATCTCGATGCTGAGGCAGGGTGGTGATTCGGTTCCGAGTTATTACGGGAAGATGAGGAGCGCTTGGATGGAGCTTTGGGAGTATGATCCCTTGCCGGAATGTGCGTGTGGCGAGATTAAGAAACGTGCCGAGGAAGCAAGGGAGAAGGAGGAGCGTTACGCGTATAGAATCTCAATTGTGAACTCAATCAAATTAATAAGAATAACTCTCTTATTAACCTTAAGGAAAATAACTCAAAACCTTAAGCTCTCTCAATCACAATCTCTCAATGCTTTAGAAAACTATCTCAAAAACTAAAGCTCTCAAATCTCATAAGTTATGCAACACACTTGCATCTTCTTATATATAACTCACAATTTCCTAAACTCATTAGGAATAACACAAATAGATAATTTTCTATTCCATAACTCGTTAGGAAAATAATAGCTTGCTCTTCAAGATACTTCAAGCTTATCCCAACATTCTCCCCCTTAAGCTTGAACTCATCGTCACTTACATCTTGAACTCCAATAAGTCTTCTCATCTCCTTGAATTTTAATTTCCCAAATGCTTTCATCACGTTATCGCTTCCTTGTTCACCACTAGGTGTATGCCGATGTAACTCTTGAAGCCATATAGCTTGCTCCATAGCTTCTGTCCCTTCCATCTCTTCAGCTTCACATGACTGTAACGCAACAGTCTCTTGTTTGCTCGAGCACCACATAAACAGACATTCACATATATAAAATATATGTCTTGCCACGCTCTTGCCATCAATCAGGTCAACTCTATGACCACTATCACTTTCTCCAACAATTGGTATCTCAGAAGTTGCATTCTCGAAGCATATCACAAACTCTTTACATGTATCGCCACATACGACATTTGACAAAAGTTGACTTCTTTGAAGGAATGCAAAAGTCAAACGAGACTTCAGTGGAACTTTTGTTAATAAGCACTCTCCACATATTATTTCTTTTGTCAACCCATAAGAACATGTGTCATTTAAAGACGTGTCAAACGCTTTATCACCAAAGACAAGAATTACGGTGTTGGCAACTTCTTCACCATACACGTCTTTTGTTTCTTCAAGTTGCACATGTTTTACCACGTGAAAAACAACTTCACTAACGTTGTCTTGAACCTGATCCTCATTGACTCCATATTCAATCTGATCATCGTCCTCGTAACCATCGTATATTGGAGGTGCATAGATCTTGTTGTAGAGACCTTGAACTTGAGAATAGTTCTCACCATACACGGTAAAAAGACTCCAATCCATGTCTTCACCGTCATGGATCCATGAGTCACCACGAGCATCCATATAAAAGGAACAAAATATAATTGATACCGAGGAACGTGGTTTGACGGAGATAATCAAACTTGCTGGCTTGAAATTTGTAAGACACCCAGTAAGATCATCTTTACGTTTTTCAACTTCTTTCAAGTATTTCTCTGCAATCTGGTGATACCGGTTAGCTTCTGCTTGTAGAGATTCAGCTGCACGCAAGTCATCCACAACCATGACTTGAAGATTCTCCCTTTGAAGCAATGATGGTTCCTTATACTCTTCTGTCCACGACTCCTCGTTTATTACCATCACAAAACGTTCACACGCTGTGATAAGAACATAATCACTCATGTACGCTGGCCTCACTCTTACTCTCGTTGATCTCTGTAACTGAGGCTGTGGCCATTCTTGATCTTCATCACCATCGTCGTTACTCTTGTCTTCTTTTCTGTCTAATTCCTCCTGATTCATCAATGTCTCACTCATAACTCGAGTGTCTTGAGAGCTTTCTCCTGCTGCCGGAAGAGCTTCAACTCCCCTTAAACCATCACTTCCGAATAAACTCAAGCCAAAAATAAACGTAACAGAACCCCTACAACTTTCTTTTCCAGCAGAACTTGTATAACCAGTGTATCCAAAAGCTCTAAACACCTCAACGATTGGTTTCTTCCCTTTCAATCCTTCGTATGGAGTTTTTCCAAGTAACGATATTGGTGAAATCTTACTATCTAGACAGATAGCACGTCTCACATACTCTCTCCATAGATAGTTCCGTACAGTTAAATAATTTGCAGTCAGGTGTCTCTTATTTTTATCGCAGTAGTCATGGAGCTCATGAGATACAAACTTTCCACCTTTATCTGTTCGGAATATTTTGATTGTTGGTCTCGTTTCTTGTTCAGCAATACTATTTGAATAACTCTTCGGACGCTCAACCTCTTTTTTCTGATCATGTAGTTTGATAGCCACTTCCTGTAGCTCATGGAAAAACTTATCTGTAAAAGGTTTTCCATTGCTCTTAAACGTAACGGGATCAACAAGTGACAGAAGCTTGTGAAATTGCTTAGCCTTCTTGCGCTTATCTTTGCTTTTGTTATCAAACAATACCTTTTGATTGTCACACCTTTCAAGAATCTCTTTCGGAAGCTCATGATACTCCTGACTCAAGTAGTCCTCCATCGTCTCATTCTTCATGCTCTTACTTTCTAATTCAGTGTAAGAATCAATCTCATCTAACTCCGCCAGATAGTGCACCATATTCTCCATTTGTTGGTCTGCAATGGAAGCTTTGATGAAACGTGCGAGGAAGACATGATGTTTCAAAACTGTGCAATACCACACGAGTGTGGACAGTATTGTCTTTTCCATCACCAGAATCAATCTCTTCTTCTCGTTAATCTCAGTCTTTGGCCTCATGTAATTGCATGGACGCCATTCACTCTCAACATACTTGTAGAAACTATAGATATCTTCTACATATTCAACAGCTGCAACGTCATCCTTAGCATCAGCAGAGTCGATATCAACAATCTCTTCGTTCTGTTTCTTCTTGAAACAGCAAACAGCCTTGCTTCTCGCGGTAAGAACAGATGTGTAAGAGATGGCCGTTTTCTTCTTAGCGGTGGCGGCTTTCTTCTCCTGGACAGCAACTAAGCCATGTTCTTCATCACTGTCTGGGTTTATCTCGATAACCTCTACATCCTTATGTTTTTCAGCTCTTTTCTTCGGCTTTGGTACCGCGAATCTCTTCACCACAAGCTCAACGATTGGGGCATGCTGAGAGCATGTACAAGGAAGATTTATCTTAGTCGGGTCGTTCATTGGGTGGTTTCGTCGAACAACATTGTTGATATCTTCAAGATCTCGATGATTTCTTCCTTTCCCACCATTCTTCTCATCATCCTCCGTAACAACAACATCACCCACGGTTTGCCGAGGAACAATCGATCGGAACAACAACATATTCTTTATACTCGTTAGATTTGCCCTCTTCTTCTTATTCTTAGTTTTCACATTCTTCTTCTTCATTCTCTTGAAATCACCTATAGTTTCGTTAGCTTCCCCTAAGCGTTCTATTATGTCCTCCTGAGACTTACTCACATCATCATGAGCTATCAACCCCTCTTCCGTCTGTTTCTTGAAGTTGGTTTCTTGAAGCTTAAGCAATCGAACAAGACAATCTGATGCATAATGTCTGAGCTTGTTACTTTGATAATACAGAAGAAGAAAGATGACTCTCTCTTTATCATGCCTTAGGTTGTATGAACCGTGCTTATAACTATCGTCTCGTCCACTACCTTTTACTTCAACTTGTTGGTCTTCTTCCTCTTCACCGATTCTCTCAAATTCAGCCATTGGGGTTTGTGACCTAGATTCCCTTACTTGTTTAGTTCCAGCGTGTATTCTCGTAGTGGCATCCAGAACAGCTTTTGCCATGTCAAGTTCTCATCATTTAATATTAACACTTCTGGTATATATCGGAACAACAAACTAATCACCATGTGGTTCTTCTCTTCCGTTTTAGCGTCGGACCGTATGGCTGCCCACACCTTGTTTATGAACCCAACAATCTTCACTCGCTTGGCGGTGTAAATAGAGAGTTTTAATATTAGACACTTCATAGAAAAGAATCCAAGTTCCTTGGATTTTATCTCAAATCTTTCTTCTTTCTCGTCGTCAACCATGGTCATCTTCTTTTCTATAACTTCAATGACATTCAAGCTTCTCCTCACGATCTCACGAACAGGCAGAAACACCAATGATCTTTATGGCTCTGATACCAAATATAGAATTTCAATTGTGAACTCAATCAACTTAATAAGAATAACTCTCTTATTAATCTTAAGGAAAATAACTCAAAACCTTAAGCTCTCTCAATCACAATCTCTCAATGCTTTAGAAAACTATCTCAAAAACTAAAGCTCTCAAATCTCATAAGTTATGCAACACACTTGCATCTTCTTATATATAACTCACAATTTCTAAACTCATTAGGAATAACACAAATAGATAATTTCCTATTCCATAACTCGTTAGGAAAATAATAGCTTGCTTCATGATACTTCAAGCTTATCCCAACAACGCGTTTCTGATGGGTTTGAATCAAGAGCTAGGCTTCGTGAGAACTCAGATCATGGTCATGGATCCTCCTCCTTCGTTATACCAAGCCTACTCTATGCTTAACAGAGCAGAAGCGAATATGAACTCGACAAAATGATGAATAATATTTTTTTTTTCACTTGAACAATTATCTTTGTTATCTTTAAATCCCAGTGTAACACTTATCACAAGATGCTGGAGAATGTTTTTTTTTGAATAATTATCACTAGAATGTTATATTATCATTCTTGATGCTATCATAGCTGATACTAGTCTCCTTGCGCTAATATGGTTTGAACATCTACCAAGTGCCCAGTCTCCCTCCTCCCCAGGATTCTGATCCGACCACTGGTGTTAGGTTTGTTCGCTTTGTGCGATTCTCAAGGCCTTTTTCTCGGTAGCTACTTCTTTTATCTTTGGCCTTTCTCTTTCCCATCAGTCTTGTACACTCAACATCAATAATCTCACGCAACCTATTCTCTTTGGTGGCACAAGCAAAGCAACTCACCAGATGTTTTGACTACTGTGTCCTTTCAAAGCATATCGCCTTTTGGCCTGAGAGTAGTTCCATGAGGACTACCCCAAAGCTATAAACACCACTCTGAAAGTTTCGTTTAGCAGCCTTGTGTTATATTTTTCTGGGTCTAATTAGCCTAGAGTTCTTTGCACTGTTGTTGTGAACTTCTCTTTATCCTTCAGTATCAACCTTGAAATACCAATTTCAGTTTATAGCTCTCGAGTAATATTAGCAGTCTTGACATCTCGCTGATGATTGGAATAGAAGCAGAGGAGTGAAGATATGCAAGACTTCCAGCAATTTCCGCTGCTATCCTCAGACTATGTTCCCATGTAAGAGAGTGATCAAACATGGTTTCGTGCCAATGATCGTTAAAATGCCACTGGTAATGAAGCGGAATAACTCATAGCCACCTAACTTTGTGTTACATGTCACGAAATAAATACATAAGAAATCATATGGCTGAAATATTTAAAATTTTATTATAAAAAAGAAATAAAAATTCTATGCTATTTCAATTTTTTGTAATTGTAGTCGATATTATATTAAAACAGACGTGCTCTATAAATAAAATATGATAAATTATATTAATTTATAAGTTATTTTTTAAAGATTTCATTTAAATAAATTATCATTCTTTGTAAAAAACGTATTAAAATTTGTAAATTATGCAATAATTTATAAAAAAAA
>OVBX01003044.1:0-18080 GCA_900406325.1 Erucastrum elatum | reverse complement strand
AGGTGAAAGTCACGTAAATTACTTTATTTTCACTCTTTTTTCTTTTTTTAAGTAAAACAAGAATTGAAAAAGAAAAAAAATGCGGGTCTTTGTAATTCCGCGGGTCCGCCTCGTCCCGTCCCGCAAAAGACCCAGTCTCGCAAAGACCCGTCCCGCAAAGCCCGCTAATTTGCGGGTCTGTAAAATCTCGGTCCAATCCCGTCCCGCGACAGTTCTTTACGGGACAGGCTCGCGGTCCAGGTTCATGATTGACATCTCTACAGAAACTCAATGTTTGCTGTTTCGACACGTGTCCGTTTTGTGCTAAACGCACCATTCCATTTATTCGCTATATATGTTTGTGGGCTTTCTAACGTGCTGTATGTTTTGGGTCCACTTATGCAATTTTTGAGCCCGTGCAAATAGAAAAACATGTAAACGCAACATTTATACTTTAGTTGATTAGAGCTTCACTGGTTTCCATCTTCCACAGATGAACTCGCCGTCTCCTTTTTCTTTTCTTAATCTACAGAGTTTCTATTCTCAGCTCTTCACATTCCATGGAGTTCAATGTATTCTCAAATCTGACAATAAATGTCATACTCATTAAACTCTGTAACGATCGACCTCTTCATTCTCCGCCATCAAATCTATAAATAGGGTATGCTTGAGATGTGGATGAACCTTCACAATCACTTGCAGTCTTTTTCTTTTCTTTTAGCTTAGAGATTCTTAGAAAATATCTTTGTCCGATCCTGTTGCTATACAAATTACAATCAGCCTTGACGCTCTCCGACTAGGTCGATCTGGCCAGTTGATTGTCACTCGCCTGCTCTGTTTCTGGGACTCCAAAGAAGCATGGTGAATTCATGTGTATCATCCTACTTCTCCTCGATGATAAGGTATTGTAACAACAACCATCTTAATTTCAATGTAATTTTCACTCACCGCCCAATTATTTAAGTTTGATATTTATTTTGGTTTCTAGAATCCGTGATCCATGGCCTACTTGACTACTTCCATTGTCAAAATCAATCATTGGGTCCCCACCACCTCCGCGTAGCATCTAAGAATGGTCACAAGGAAGGACGATTCAGTTATGGTGTTATCCTCATGGCTTTAGGCGTAACTGAGAAAAGTATGAAAATCATCAACAAACTGACTGATAAGGAAGGTCTTGCTATTGTGAACAGTTGCTGGGAGAACATCCAGATCTCACTGGAGCATATCAATCTCACCATGGAAAAGGTGTGCGTGAAGTCCCTTAAGAAGATGAGACTGGATCTCAACTGCCATCCTGCTGAGATGAATACATCTTGCTCCAAATGTTTCCACTTCTTCCTGATGTCTGAGTTCTTGAGTTAGTGATGGGTCAACTCAAACCCTGGTTATCTCTAGAACGAGCTTAATGGGAAGCGTTCATGACGATTACGATTGCATGCTTTACCTTTTCTTCTTTTCCTTTTTTTTTCATTTTAAAGTTAATAGTATGACATCGTTTCCTTATGTGAAGGGATCACTGCCACCAATTTCTATTTTACTTCTTGAGTTTGCAACTCTCAGCTTTGTTTCCTGATTTCATTTTGAAAACAAACATTAATAAAAAAGCCAAAAAAGAGAGGCAATTTTAATTGCCCAGCAAAAAGTGATTGTTTACAATGATTATGAAGACATATATGTTCGACGGATGTTCCCCTCAACTATTTCTGCTCCGAACGGTGAAAAACGAAACGATTTTACTACTTAAGTTAATAGAATCCCCGCTTACGTCCTC
The DNA here is from genome assembly GCA_900406325.1 of Erucastrum elatum. Classification (NCBI taxonomy): domain Eukaryota; kingdom Viridiplantae; phylum Streptophyta; class Magnoliopsida; order Brassicales; family Brassicaceae; genus Erucastrum; species Erucastrum elatum. Next base: position 16,327 of record OVBX01003044.1, on the reverse strand, counting down.
CACTCGCAAATCCCGAATGTCAATGTAAGCTAGGAATCACTAGGAGAGGTATGCGGATTAATTAAGATAATCGAGGCAGCTAATATAAGATTACAATATTCAATAAACACTCCATCCTATTATATATGTGATTTTTAAGTTTGAATTCACCAGACTATGCATATTAATAATGTTATCAAGTTTCTATATGGATAAAGGAAAGTAAATACTTAAGAATAAAATAAGTCAGAACACCACTGGAATCATTTTATTTGCAAGGCAAGGATTGTTGAGGTCTTTAAGCAAAATGGTTGGTTCTATGTCTCATGCACTGGGTGCAACAGGAAACTCGACACATTAGACCAATCTCTCGTTGCAACCGATGTGTTAATCACAACACCACTGGTGTTGTAAAATAAGAAGTTTTGATAGTAATACAAAATTAATTGTATATTAAACCCAAGCAATTACATAGACCAGCATTCTTTGTTTCCTTATAATAAAGCTAAACCAACATTTTTGACAACGCAACTTAATAGAAAAAGAAAAACATAACTGCAACCCTAACAAAACCCAAATTATTGTAAGGATTATATTTTATAGGCTAGCTAGTAATATTTATTTCAAAAACTAATTAATTATTCTGACAGCATTGGTTAACTTCGTTTTCATTTAAGGATTCTAAGAGCATCAGCAATGCTAGAAACTTTTTTTGTTTCTTAAGTTAAAAAGTAGGTTAAAAAACTTTGTTAAGAAACATTGTTAAAAATGATGATTATTGGTAGAAACTGTTTTTGGTTCTTAGTTTTAGTTATTTATTTATTTATTTATTTAATTATTTGTATATCAAATGCTATTAATTGGATTGAGAACTCAAGGTTATATCCCAGGATGCCGAGGATTTAGGAGTGTGCACTTAGCAAATTATGACAAATCAGACGTTAAGACAAGTCACTGGTTCAAGCGCTGTGTCATTGCCAAGGATGGCCGTTTGGATTAGGAAGAAAAGCTGCGTTGCTTCCACAGCTCCCTAGGTCTCCTGCAGAGTCTTGGTCATGGACGAAACCAAATAGAATTGGTCCAATTCCTTTTATTTGAAAAATGTTGAATCGCAAGCAGTAAAGAAACTCTAGTGTAATGAAACAGGACAAAAAAGCTTTGTCGGGGCAGCAACAGTGAACAAAAAGTCACCTTATATGTCTTTGGTCAGTTATTGACCTTAACACAAATAACAAACATATCATTTAGGATCTTCTCTGTCCGTTTTAAGCCCTTTGCTCCACGTAAGACCCCGAGAGTCCTGATGTTCCAAGAACCGTAACCTACCGAAGAAAATCAAACCAAAATTCATGAATTTGTAACTTATATCCGGGGTGTTCTAACTTATATATGTTGGGAAAGAAGATGTGCATTTACCTTTCCCCATTCTGAACCAAGCCCGCTGCATCTCATCTTCAAGTGGATCATCTTTGTCCCCAACTCCGTTTCAACCTTCTTCTTCAAATAAACTTCTTCAGGTCCAAACGCATCTAGGTATGTAGTATACCTTTGATAAGCAAGACGCTGCGCTTTGATTATTTCTTCTGGTAAGCTCTTCACATTCTGTACCAAAATAAGAACATGTCAAACACAGAAAAATGTGGTTGTTTAGTGAGTCAACAACAACAACAAACAAACAAACCTCTCCACTCATCCCAATGCTATCGTCGATCTCCATCTTCCGGGAATTGAGAATCCCACCAAACTCTTCAACAGCTTCAGCTGCTCTGAACACATTCGTTAAGGCCTCTTGCCCTGCCTTGGCGTCTGTGTTTTTCGAGACTGCGTTTTTGGCCTCGTTAACAGTAGCAGAAGGCAGCGCACGCAAGATTAGACCTCAAAGTCATTGCAACAAAAGATATAGCTTAATTTTAAAACGAAATCTCGTCTTTGCAGATCATTTTCACCATCAACCATGTCAATCTCAAAGTGCAAGAACGAGAGAACTAATTGTCTTGGCAACAAAGGAAGCTATAGCTCTCAAAGGTAAACAGTACAACAAATGAAACTGATCATAGCGTCGACAAACATTCTATCTAGAAACGAATTCGAGACATTACAAAGCGCCGTCTATATCTCTCATATGTAACGGTACAACAATGATCTACAAGTCGTGAAGATCAACACAGTAAGCATAAGATTCCGCCAAAACTAAATAGTATTCAGTAATTAGACGATTTTTTCACCGGAAGAGGCGATGAGTATAGTTGATTTTACCGTAATTAGACGATCTTTTCACAGGAAGAGGCGATGACTATAGTCGATTCGCCATGGAAGGAAGCCGTTCGGGTTCGGTCTCCACAGGCACAAGAGAAAGAGACAAGAGAGAAGAGTGAATGGAGATGATAGGGTTCGGTCTCCACAGACACAACATGCAATCGAAATCAACACTCTGTATACCTGAACAGAGCTGAGTCTGATAAGTGATTGCTTTGATTCGGATGTAATCAGAGAAAGAGAAGCTCAAAGAAGTCATAGGAGGATTGAGGAAGCGAGAAGGAGAGAAGGAGAGAACGGAGGAAGGAGAGAAGGAGAGACACGGCAAAGCGACACGTGCCTCAACAAACGCTATACTAACGTTTCTTATTTAGTAAACGAAACCCCCATTTATAAGCTTTTTCGATTTAATTTTTATGTTTTAATGCTTTAGAAATCTCGCTATATACAGCGATAATGGTGCTCTAACAAACAAGTATATGTATACCCTTTCTAAAAAAAAAGACATGTATGCATATAGAGCCTTAGTACTATTTTTAGCTAAAAGTTAATTAAACATTTAAAATAATTTTGTACTATTTTTATTGGCAATTAAAATAATATTATATGATCTTTTTGTAGTGTTATCATACATATTTCTTGCAAAAGTAAATCTAAAACACAAATCATAAAATTATATAACAAATAACAATATAGATCACAAGTAAATTAGAATTCGTCCGTAGAGCGGGTCGACCCTAGTATAATATATCAATTAACTTTTGGTGAGGAATCTGCTGTCTAGGAGCAAATAAATGAGAATTTTGGGTATAGGTAACTTGCTAAACACGAGAGTTTGTTCTGTGCTTGAAGATATGGTCTTATTTTTGCTACAACAAGTAGGTCTAACTCACACACACACACACACACATATATATATATATAGATAGTCATTTGTTAAAAAAAAAGAGTTATAGATAGTCTGGGATCCAACATATTTTCTTTAAACTATATATATTCTGTAAATGAATTCTGCATATACACACGTGACAATATTGTTAGTCAACATAGGGCATGAATGATGACCAAGGAATGAAAGGGAATAATGTATTTCTTGACATTCCTAATAAATTTTACTATTTATAAGGAATAGCCATTCTTTCTTATTATTTTTCATTCTTTTTATTGTAGAAAATTAAAGAATAAATTTGTTCCTCACTAAATTTGATATGGAATGACTATTCCTCATCATTCCCATAAATTTATTCCTATTTATTCCTTTTTTATCCGTTCTTATTGTTCCTGGTGTGGTTACCAGTTGGACCTATAGTCTTAAGGGCACAATTCAACATTTAGCCATTGCATAATACACACGAGCTTATTCTTCGCTGATATTTTTGTAAAAAAATGTTGAAGGATTAGATTATGTTATGGTGTTTCATATCTTTGTGAATACAAAATTATTAGAAAAAGAAAACAAGTTTCAATAACGACACTCCAACTCGTCACCTTTCTTGTTTGTGAAGATATACTCTTTTATTCATATACAAACTGCAATATCCTGATTGAAATTAATACTGTATTTTCTTGTACAAGGGTTTTCTTCCTACTTATAGTTGTGTGAGATTTTTAAGTATTACATGAATCTGACTACTAATTTCAGCTGTGGAACTGGAAACTAGAAAAGGAAAAAAATGGTCCAGAATAGTCATAATCAAAATTTATAAAAGAGCATTCAATAAATATATCAAAAACGTGTATATATACACCAATAAATAACGTGACGTCCAAGCAACCCCTCAAAATATTATTTTTTACCATTTTAATTTATTTTAATTAATTTTATATAGTTACGTTTTTGTTCGTTCTTAAAACTTAACAATCACTTGCCCCTCTTTCTATATCACCTCATGATCTTTAGTTCTATTTCTCTCTCGTTCTCCCGGTTCATCTTTTGTTAGTTCTGCTGGTTCTGACTGTAGTTTGATTTAGATATTGGTAGGTTATTATAGAGGGAGAGATCAGTAATAGAGAAAGATGAGTTGGTGTGATAAGTCGGATGATAACTACAATCCCAATCTTGAAAGAGCATCATCCAACATTGATCATCCAGCAATTCAACTCAAAAACCAATCTCAATCTTGTGTCACAAGCGGTCTAGATTCCAAGATTATCGTTGAAGCTCCAATCTTCATGACTTGTTCTTCTTGTGGACAAAAGATCCATAAACAAGATCAGGTTATACATTTCAACACTTGTTTCACCTTATAATCTATATTTATCATCAATCAATAGATTATACATCATTTACTTCATATTTTGACATAAGTGTTATTGTGATTAAATGAAATTTGATAAAAGGTTGGCAGCATCAAAGATTTACCAAGCTTACCGGCAGGAGTCAAATTCGACCCGTCCGATAAGGAGATCCTTATGCATTTGGAGGCAAAAGTATCATTCGATAAAAGAAAACTTCATCCATTGATAGATGAATTTATACCGACGCTTGAAGGAGAGAATGGAATTTGTTATACGCATCCTGAGAAACTTCCTGGTAAATCCTCTCTTTGTATCACTTAATACAGAACAAAGTTGGAAAAATAATACTCCTTGCGACTAGCACCATGAACAAAATTGACAATCTTTACTAAATTTTCTCGACATTTGTTTTCTTTAAAGCTAACACTTTCCTTACATATGGATGTACAGAATTACTTTTCGGTTTACCCATTTGTATTAGGGTTTTATTTTATTTACATAAAAGAAAAACTGTAGAAACTTCAGGGGTATTTTGTCAAAAAGGTAAAAACGATAATTTTCTAAGATTATTAACCTATTAATTTCTGGTGCTTTTAATACAGACACTTATTAGTTTATATCTTAAGACAAATCATCAAAGGTAGTAAAGTTTTTGTGATATGTGACAGATAGCACAGTGTCTACAATTTTTGTGTAAGACTACCGTCATTAGAATCATATCCAAAATGATTGGTGATAATATCACATGTTTATGTCAATAGGAGTAAGTAAAGACGGGCAAGTACGACACTTTTTCCACCGCCCATCTAAGGCCTACACAACCGGAACTCGAAAACGTAGAAAAGTGAGCACAGATGAGGAAGGCCACGAGACACGTTGGCACAAAACCGGCAAGACCCGACGCGTTTTGTCCCAAGCAGGAGTAGCCGGTTTCAAGAAAATCCTAGTGCTCTACACGAACTATGGTCGCCAGAAGAAGCCCGAGAAGACCAGTTGGGTGATGCATCAGTATCACTTAGGCCACAGCGAGGATGAAAAAGATGGTGAACCAGTTCTCTCTAAAGTTTTTTAACAAACACAACCTAGGCAATGCGGTGGTTCCATCAAACCTAAACCGAAGAGTCGGATAAACCTAAACCGGTTTAGTTATGAAAATCATGCCGGTTTTGGGTATGAGCATGGACGAAAAAATGAAGAGAGCACGCAGGTGATTCGGGAGTTGGTGGTTCGTGAAGGAGATGGGTCATGTTCATTTCTTAACTTTACTTGTGATGCAAGTAAGGGTAAAGAAAGTTTTATGAAGAAGTTATAATATACAAATGCAGGTACCTCGTGGAGTGAAGATGGGGAAAAGAATGATGTGAGTGAGAGAGCACATATTCTTTGTGTGTAGGTGTTGGGTTGTATCTATCGTAGTAAATTATAAGCATTGGGGAGATCTTAAGTTTAACTTCCTCTTTTTGGGGGATTAAATCGGGGAGTAACTCTCACCTCAAGACATATTACTAATGATCCTTGTTCGAATTCTTATATTTTTGTTTTGCCTGAATATATTAGGGAAATTTGGAAATATACAACAACTTTCCCTTAGTATTGTCTCCTTACAACAAATCAAACTTTTGTCACATTTGGACATTGACTACCCTTTTGTATATAAAAAATCATATAATTTTTTTTAGAAAGCACAAAATTATGAAAAAAAAATAAATTTGATGTAGACAATCATTTGCATATAGGAAAAATAATTTTGGAGTCAAAAGATGTATAAATTACTATTTTTTAAAATTGGAAGAAGATCATATCTACCATCTACGGCGCTTTAGAATTTGTAATCTAAAAGACAGTCAATCTTCTAAACCAGTTAGAAAACACATTCTACCGAAGCCATAAACAACTACTAAGGCATAATCTGAAACCCACCGCTCCCACTAGTCTATGCATTTTTCGTATCTTTAAAATTCTAAACTTTTCCATTGCATCTACCCCAGTAGAAAATTCAAGCTAAACCATTTTTTTTATCAACCACGGTGGAAGATGCATTCTACGGTCTGACTTTTTGTGTATAGTATATTATATTCTACCATTTATTCTATTTTCTAAACTAGTAGAATGCAAGTTTCATTCGCAAAATCCGAAAATCTTGCCTAAAACAGTTAAGCAATATTATGTAAATCTTAGAAAATATTTTTTTTTCTTTTTTTATTGGTCTCCTAAATATCAGTCACCTCTACTACATGTTTCTGAAAATTCTTGGCGATCTTCTTATTCTTCTTCTTCTTCCATGTATCTTTTCCTCTAAAATCAATATTTATTACAACTCGATCCCGATAGCAGACAAAATAGAACTCAAATTGAACTCAACTACAAGCCATATTTTTAGACACAATCTCACACAATCATAAACTACAATCAAACCATAAACTGGAATCGATTTTTGTTTTTAAATAATGCCATCTCTTTCTACTACATGTAAATTAAAAATCAACTTAACAAAATAGAGCAAAATCGTAAAGGGGGTTTCAAACCCTAACTTTCTAATACTAAGAATTGAGATGAAATATAGCAAAAGGTAGTCCCGAGCTTGAGTCGTAACCTAATCGTCCTTTACCGGGGAGGAGAAGCTACTCCCGACCTTGAACAACTCCTATCGTTCTCGGCAGAGCTTACGACGAGATTGTAAGAACCAAGAATATGAGATGTAAGAAGGATGGGGGAGAAGAGATCGAGACGTTTGAGCTCTCCGGCGAACCAAGAATCAGAGAGTGGGAAGTGCCGTCTTCCGTTAAGAGCACAAACCGGAGAAGTGAAACTGTTGTTTTATCCTTTTTAACCTCTTATTTTTTTACTTTATCAAAATTCAATCAATTAATTTTAGTAAATATATGTTAAAAAGGACAAAACAATATATTCATACCCTGTTATTTGTATACGGACAATGTGTTTAGATTTAATTGTAGAGGGACAAACTTATAGACATTTAGTTGCATATTTCCAAATTTCCCAATATATTATGTCAATACTGTAATAGCTCTCCTTACTATATTGTTGTAACAAAATTAAAAAAAAAAATTGCTCAAAAAAAAGGTAATAAAAAACTAATTTTTGACCAAAAAGTCATATAGTTTATGAAAGAAATTTCATCGAAACTCGAAGAGTTTTGGAAGTACGTTATGAAATTCTGTTAAAATTAAAAGAATATAAACTTACTAAATAAATAATTTGGAGGAGAGGAGTAACAAACTTTTTTTGTGTTTTGTTCATAATAAAACAAGTCAACATAAGAGTGTCTTGTTTTGGAGACTACCCAGACTTGAGGTGAAATTGCTGAACCAATTCAAATATGTGAAGAAGTAAAAAAGGGGTTCTGATACATATATAGATGATCCAGTGTTCGTTGAGGCTAACCTAAATTAAAACTGCTTAAACCTATTTTTCCCAAAATAGCTTGCTTTCGTGTTAACTTGTGTGATAAGCAACATGAAGTTGCAGGGATATTCAAAACATAGGAATAAGTTTATGTGCAAGCATCCATCCAAACTAGTATTTTCGCATCCATATAAAGGATGATTGTTTCCTGGCATTGTGTGCCAGACTGTCCGTCTTAAGATTTTTTTGTTCGTGGTACATGAATTATCTTTGAGCTGAGGTAGCTTTCTTGCAGGATCTTGATATGTTCCAAATAACTTATAAAAACGGGTCATTATTCTGGTTTCGAAATCATCTTCACTAATTGAAAATAATTTGTTGCAAACGTAACTCGAAACTGTCGCAAGTTCCTCATACATTACATTGCCCAAATTAGCGCTTCATCTCCAAATGGAGAGGGGAGAGGGTATACCGGAAATTTCTTGCCACCATCAGACCATCAAAACCTTCGAGCGTACTATACTATCCTTGTCCGGATAAGCAATCATTTTCTTTCCACGAGCCATTTGTAAAGCACCATCGTCCTGGGATTGACGGTAGCGTCGCGACCGCTACACTTGATGTTGCCTTCTGTATATTCAGCATTTGCGCCTCACCCCACATGGTTGATGCAGTTTCTGCCAATTTAAGAGTTTCCATGGGATCCATGTCCAAATTACTAAAAAACTTTGTTATTCTTTCCTTTCTAAATATACCATAGTATCCAAGTAAACTCATGATCATCTATTTTCGGAAGGAATCGCCAAAATAGATGACTCATGTTTGTAAAGAAGGAGCTTGTTGAGAAAATAGTAGGCTTTGATGGTATCATAGCGCCCACCTGAATTGCTGGAGGACAATCGAAGTACCCATGGTTTATCAATTCCCCTGAAGCGCCACATCTTGCACAACATATGTCCTCTTGTATTCCTCGCGCTCGTAAATATTTCTTAAATGCAATACACCATAACACCAATTACCATAAAAATGTTTAATTTTTGGTGCGCACCGTATTTTTAACCAGTAAGTCTTTAACAAATAAACTGTGGGGCCAATTATCTCTGGTGGGCTTTTCTTATCCGGATAAACTCTCTGAAGCTGATATCCTGATTTGACTGTATAGCTCTCATTCTTTATCCATTTGAAACGATATGAAAAAAATAAAAAGACAACATGGTCATAATTTTTTTTACCGCAATCAGAATTTTTGTTGTTGTTGTTGATGCAGTTAGGAATTGCTTGTTTCTAGTTTTTGGATTATTTTTTGGTTTTATTTTTCTGAAAATCAAATTTTCATCCAATTATTTTTTTAAAGAATGGATTCTCTAAAATGTGGAGAAACTAATTCTTTCAAATAACTGTAATTTTTACCAAAAACAAAAACAAACAAAAGCAAAGTTTTTATGGATTTGCAATTTTTTTTTTCATTTTAATCGTATTTACTATATTTATGAAACAATATATAAAAATAAATAGAAATGCTAATTACATAAGCAAATAAGGTTTAATAAGAATTATTTTCTGAACATATATAATATGAATAATTCTTTATATTAAGAACTTTTTTAAACTTGTCAATAAAATTAAGTTAATCATTTAAACTTTACTTTATGTAAATTTTACATGATTTGTTAATTTTACATTTGAAAACATAACAGATAAAAAAAATATTAGAAAAAACAAAGTCTAAAGATTCAGAATGCCATCCCATAAGAACAATTATTCCTTGTTTTAAAAATTCAGAATGGCACGTCATATGTTTTTGTTTATTCATGACTATTTATAATTATTATATACTATGATGTCAACTGGACTATATATACATTGACTTTATAGCATGTATTTATGATCTGCTATCTTACTAATCTTTTTTTTTCTTTTTTTTAACTAGCCCAAGTCGCAACAGAGAAATAATGACATCTTAATAAACAAAGTAAACATCTATCTCTTCATGGGGGCTTTGATGACACCTGTCCAACTCTTAATTAACTATCAATCGAATAACACTCTTTGATATTATGCCTTTCAATCTGAACCTAATAAGAACTCAGATTTCAAGCCCACCAACAATGTGTCGATCAGAGTTCTTCTCTCCTCTTTATAGACGCTATAGAATCTGTTACACCTTCATTCTGTTGTCAGAATAACTCATATTCATGGTGGCGTGCAATCAATTAGCCCCACTATTTCTTCTTTAATGCCGATTTCTCACCTCTTATATCAACAGATGCTACATATATATTTGTCATCAAGGGGCTCATAAGAAATCACAAAAAAATACTATAGTATAAATCCCAGAAGAATACCAGACGTTGCAAGGATGCAGTTGTTACACGTCTTCTGCGGTTTTAAGAGGCTAGGAATGTAAAGAAAGGACGAGAGCTCACGTCTTCCTCAACTTCGTTCTTTGTATTTGTCCCATAGTTCTGCTTCATCTTTTGAAAGCGTGGAATTGAAAATCAACTTATTATTTTGCAGTCAACGCTGGTCCAAGGGTCAGTTGTGTGTGAACCAAATCCCAAAATCTTAGACTATCTCTACGGAGGATTAAATGAACTCGAACTACTACGATCACTTCTCACATGACTTCCTCCAATATTAATAACCTCCAACCACGATATTGGTTTTATTACTTTCAGCATATTAATTAAGCATAACCACGCATTGCCAATAAAAGAAGAAATGTTATCATATTTCGTAGACGTTAATACACGAAACACACGCGAACAATCTACGTCCAGTCGTCCAGATTATAATTAATCACAGGTACTGTTTCTGTTTGATATGGTGAAAGAAAAATAAAACAAAGATGAAGAACACCCTGACAGGCCATCATGAAATAGTATAACACACAGAGATAAGAAAAGAATGAAAGTCTCAGCTTCGCCGTGTGCCAAGAGTGGAACAGCAGGTATTGAAACATATATTTGGTTAACACCTACACAAACAGTTTGGTAAATTGTACAAATCCTAAAATTTTCATCTGAATCCAAAGAAAAAATTGGTTAATAACCTGAAAATGACAGCTAAAATTTTCATCTGATTTCAAATAATAATTCAAAGTAAACGATAAATAAAGAATACATATTATCTAACTAACAAGAATTTATCAAATTTAAGATTTTAGGTATTTTTACTATCATATCTCAATATTATTTGTAATATATATATACAATATAATTAAATTATTTATTTTTGTAAATTTATACAGTAGATAAATTATATATCAAAGTAATCAAATAATTTAGAAAACCGGCGCGTAGCGCCGGCAAACCCCTAGTTTTTTATATAAATTAAAAGAATACACATTCAGTAGCTTTCTCAATTTTATAACCGTTCTTTGTTTATTAATTCAGATTATATGAACTTGAACAAACCCCACCACACATCGAGTTCACCCTAGCCTTTCAGGCACGAACTCCGAGACACTTTCAAGAGCCATGCTTCTTGGCGTCGGCGATGCGGTTTCTCGCCCGCGCTGGGCTTCTTTGCCGGCGCTGCTAGCTTCCCCTACCTTTGTTCTCCTGTTTTGCGTATTCACTGGGTTTCTGTTCGTCTCTCCTTGACTTTCGAAGAAAAGAGATCTCGATGGACTCCAAGACGAAGACGAGCGCTGCTGGTCTTTGTTGTAGTCATCCCGGCAACTCTTTCTCCTCGATTGGTCTCTGTTTCGGCGATGGGTTGAGAATGCTCTCTCACCACCGCTCTGTTTTGGTTCACGGCGTTTCTGTCCGTAGAATCTAACTCTGGCTGCAGTTAGACAAGTCATACTGTCGACTATGCCCAAGCCATTCAACCGCCAATGGAGCTCAGCTTTAAACCGACGAGGCCTCTCTTTCCGTCTCTGGGAAGACCAGAACCTAACATCCCACTGTGGTTTGCTCTTCTGTAGATATCCGGCACCAAATCTACAAAGCTTCACGATAGTAAATCCGAGATTCATCGGCAACTCTTCATTATCCCCTCCGCTCAAAGTGAAGCATTATTCCCCGGCGTGGATCCTCTCCAGCGATTGTACGGCTTATCTCCGGCGTTGTTTATCCGGTGTCCTTTCCGGTACCGATTTACAGTCCAGATCCCGATTTGGCGCGTCACTCTCCATCTCGACATGTAAGAGCGAGATGTCTGTTAATGTTGATTGGGCCTGGCCCATTTATGCTACAATGTCTGGCAGCCCAAATTTATTTCTGCCAAAGCCCATAAGTATGGACGTTATGATCAGGCCTTTATTGGTCTTTGATTGCTGGGTTAATTTGTTAGAGATTTCCGGTGGGTTCACTGGGATCTCCTCTTCGTGTGTATTGCTATATTTATCATGTAGGATGATTTTACCAATGGGTTCATCGGGTTGTGTTTCGATTTCGTCATCCTTCTTTAGCGAGAAGTGTCCTTCATCACCATTCCTCTTTTCTATGAAAGGAGATGACTTCTTGGTTTCATTACCGAGTATCAGTTTCAGGTTCCTCACCTGTTTGTCATCTTGCTTAGCGGTTTGTACGGGGCCTGAAGATGCAATCGAGATCTCTTCGGTTTTTCTCGTAGGTGAGAGCTAGCTCTCAACGTCAATTGTGACTATCTTTCAGCTGTCCGACTTTGTCGCGAAAGCTTTATCGACGTAATCAAGCTTTGCTCAGATTTTGCTGTCAACTTCTTTTGAAGTACTATCTATCTTAACATATGTTGTTAGAGTTGTTTATCTTTTGAATTTAAGAGGATGACTAATTCCATATGTTTGCTGTAACGGAACAAGTTGAGTATGAATGAAACTTGTGTTCAAAGAAAAAATTCAGATTATATGAAGGAAAACATTAATCCCTTAATAAAACGTAGAACAAGTGAATAACTATTTACCAAATCAGGATTCAACATAAGTTTAAGATTTCATTTGAATATATTCACAACCACAAAGCTCCAACCTCCTTAAGAATTGGAACCAACTCACCGGAGATATGAGTTGCCATAACCCTATCTAACCCTCCAAACAACGCCCCTCCTATATAAACCGCCGGTAACATCTCGGTTTCTCTGCCGCCTTCGACGCCAATCTTCTCTAGCTCACTCATAACTTCCACTTCCTTCATCTCATCGATCTCAAGAACCGCCGGATTTACTCCAAGTCCAAAAAGCAGCCTCTTCACAACAAGGCACATACAACATCCTTTTCGTCCAATCACCATAACCGCGTTCTCCTCCACCAACGTCCGAATGCTCTCACCGTCTCCCTGCGTTCTTAGCGGCAGCAGCCGCAGAGATTCCGCTGCGGGGATCATAGGATAGTGCCTTGTACAGGAAATCGTTCCTTGCATTTTTTTTTCAAATATGCTTTTTTTTTAACACCTTTTTCAAATATGCTTAAAAGATGCTAATAATGAATGGGAAGGTTTATTGTTATATATATAAAGAGATAAAGGAACATCTTGCGTCAAGGATGTTACGTGAGGATGTGCGTCATGGCAAACGGTGGCTGATGCAGATCTACGTCACAGGGTGAGAGTAGACTTAGTCATAGGACCGTGTCGTGTCTTTATACCGTATCACATGATTCACGCTGACTTTTTGTCATCACACTTTATTATTCTAATCAAAATCAGCACGTTTTTTATTTCCTTTTACGTGTTGTGTTACATAAATTTAGTAATTAAAATCAATAAAGAAATGGGAAAATATTGTTTTTTTAGTTAGGCATCTCCAACCATTAACACTATTTTAGTACCAAAACCATACTATTTTTGTGTGATTTCAACACTAAAACTCAGTTCTTCTCCAATCATAACATCACACAAAAACTATTTTATAATATTATGAGTATTAAGATTCTTATTTATCATTAATTTAATTGTATGTTTTATTAATAAAAAAAGCAAAAAATATTTTAGTGAGATCAATAGTGTTTTAGAGTGGTGAATAGTGTTACATCAAATTTGGTGTGTGTAACTTTTGCAGTTGAATTATAGAAAATTTGTGTAAAAATCACATCAAAATAGTGTTTTGCAATTAGGTTGGAGATCGGTTGTATAAATAAAGTTTAATTACTGGAAATACTGAATTAGCATGTGACCAGGTAGTGATAGTGGATGCTTATTAGGTCTTACCAAAAAAAAAAAGTGGATGCTTATTAGGATACCGAGTACCGACCAACACACCGGAATCACGGGACTATATGTAAACATTTGTTAATCTAATCATTTTATTTAATTATTTAGATGTCTCGAGTTTAGATCGATTATTGCTATCATCTATTCATCTCACAAGTTTCTTTTCTCAAAAGTTCAAAATAGCCTTTCATAAAATTATACTTTCAACATAAATTAAACGCGTGACCTCTACTTTTTTTGTTTATTTGGATTCATTCACTAACCCAACTCAATCTTCGTAATAATAATATTGTTGTATGTACTCTAAAATAATTTCAGAAATTCCAAACAAAATAGAATAGAGAAAAGTCTAATGTGATCATGTAATCAGTAATGAACCGGATCTTATCATAGTTTTGAATTGGTTAATCTTAGATAACAGTGGTATTATGAGACGTGATTTTGCGAGAAGTAGTTGAGTCTCTTTTTCTAAACCAATATAAAAATAGAAAGTACTTTCACGTGAATGTCATATTATTTGTAGTCAGAATTTTCCGCATAGTGGAGCATATTAATAATGCAGACAAGAAAAAAGAACTACTAGAAGATCCCCCACAAAGAACCCACTTCGTCCCATGGACGGTAGAAAAGTCAGTATACATTAGCAGTGCACGAAGCCAACAAATTAGCATTATTAGTTAACTTTGACATCATTGCTTTTTAAACTCACGTCACCCATTTCTTCCTCAAGTCTATCATTTGGTCATTTAAAACGTTTTAAAGTTGTTCAGGACTCAAAAGCCTTTTCCAATTGCATCGTTCTACTAAATCCTGAAATGGAAGTGTTGACATCCAGCATCGTCCTAAAACGTTTTAAATAAGAGGGTTTAAAATGCATGTCCACCAATAATTGTATATACTTTTAAGCTAGTAATTTTAAATAAAAAATAATATTCTTAACGAGTTCTAGTAAAAAAAGTATTCTAAATGTTATAGTATTTTAAAATGTTGATAGTGAATCCGGAAATGTGTACTTAAAATATGAATTTATTGGCAAAGTGGGTCACTTTCAGATTTGTAATTCGAACTTTGGGCCGCAGCTAGTTTTTATTCAGGAAATGGGTCGCTTGTATTTGTGACCCGGGGNTGTAATCAAATCAATTTTGTTGAAATGATACAAATTTACAAAAACTATATCATTTTATTGAAGTGATGTCAAATTAATTGATTATAACATCACTTAATGTAAATTGATTCAAAATTATGTATATTTATATCATTTACAAATAAGTAATTTAAAATAGCATTACTTATTTTTTTAATGCAATTTAAGTGATACAATTCAATTCTTTTTTTGTAGTGAATGGACATTTAATTATATTTAAACCCCATTTATTTAGATACTATCTACCGACTCTAACCTTTGTCCGGTCAGGTCCGAATTTATTGTCAAACTGGGTCACTTTCAGATTTATAATTCGGAATTTGGGCCGCAGGTAATTTTTATTCAGGAAATGGGTCGCTTGTATTTGTGACTCGGGGCAAGTTACGCGTAAAAGACGAGACGATCCTTTGTCGAGCTACCGAATTACACATACCTGCCACTCCCGTCTCGCACGTGAGTGTCTCGACGAGTTTCCCGGTTCCCGAAAACGCGGGTCATTAACTTCGTCGTCTTACCTACATTAGGCGGTAAACGACCTTCTAGTAAAAACCTTTTACTGTGAAGACTGTTCGACTGTAGACCTAGATCCACCTCTATTGTCTAGCCGGTCGCAGCCCCACCTGTATTCTCTACCCCGTCGCATCTGTTGGAGAAGCTAACCCGACGATGATTAGACCCCAGACGACGCCTGCAGTGACGACGAAGTCGAAGGAAAGGGAAACAGGTGTTCGTCGGCGGACCAGATCGAATTGCGAGGAGCTCCGGGAGTGCCTTCCTGCGAAACAGCAGCGCTATGCGGGTAAGTTTTTCGTCCACCGACGTGGTTTGTTGATTCCGTCTTTGCATGTCATCGGACAGATTATTTATGCCGTCGCTCCGATCAGCTATTGTTTTCTTTTTAGTCGAGACCGTTTTTTTGGTTTTAGGCCATTGATTTGGGTAATATTTTTTCCGATTAGTAGATTCTGGATCTGAGGATGGCACTGGTAGTGGTGATTGCTCGGGGGGACAATTCTCTGATGGAGTGCCAGCATCGGTGNTTGCCCCGGAGGCTGTTCGCATATGGTGCGTACCCAAGAAAGTTGCGAGTAAACATCTACTCAAAATCACACGTCACCGGTTCTGTCGCGGCTGCTTTAGAGGGAACATATGCGATGGAGACTTTGATGGCTTCCCAGTTTCGGAGGCTGTTTGAGCTTCCGGTTGTACG
>OVBX01003043.1:0-18089 GCA_900406325.1 Erucastrum elatum | reverse complement strand
TATATATATCAGCCAATGCAATCCTGGATCTTATATCTGATGCATTCTTAAGCAATCGAATTTTCGATCGTATCATCATGGTACATGTTACATTTTAAATATATTTTCATTCACTTACTTAATGACATAACGAGAAAAAGACAAGGAAAATACAAATTCTCCATGACAATCAGGTTCAAACGTTTTTTTTGGGGTAAGAATGTAAAGACGAGATGTAAGCATGAAGAATCGCACCCTTGAGTCTATGATTAACCATGCACAATTTATACCACTGACCTAGTCAACCAAATTATCAGGTATCAGGTATCAAACATGGCAATCCTATTTATGTCAAGTCAGACAGAAATCACAAATCTGAAATCTCTATTCAAATCAAACCAAGCTAAAACAAGAGAACACACATAAATAACAAATGCACTAAATATAGAGGCAAACACTCAGTATATTAACGCCTTCCTCTCCATCACCTATTTGCATATCTCATATCTACCAATAAATAAAAACACACAAGTCCTAATAAACTCGTAAAGAGAAAATGGCAGGAAAAGTGTGTATGGTGTTTGCATTGATAATGGTAGGGTGTGTTTTACAAGCATGCAATGGAACCAATGTTGATGAGGCCAAGCCAACGCAAGATCCAAGATTCGATTGCTTCAGAACCTGTTCCATAGCCTGTGGCAAACAAAACAAACCTTGTTACGACGAATGTTTGACCAAATGTGGTCTTCCACAACGACCTTCAACACCTTCATCCACCGCTTGATCTGATCTTATCTATTTGTGATTTGTGTCTTTATTGTTAAGGATATCATCTATATGTATTTTTTTATCATGAAAATAAAATGATATTTTTTTTGTAACACAAACAAAATCAGGATATATCATTTATATGATAATTTTTTTGGTATATATCTGGTTTTATCTTACTTATACAAATAGTTAGCATGTTCCAGCATAAAATTATTCAAGACTCGTTAGCTTTCTTTCAAATACAACCACTAGATAAACAATTCTGATTATATTAAAATGAGACAATTCTATTACCATGACCCATTTGCTTCTGTCAAAACACATGTTATACGGTTGAGTCAGTGTTTAGACATAAGCTAGGTCTGAGACTTGGTTCGGTTGTTTTTTTTCTTGGAAAGGAACTTTGGATGTGCACAAGATGTTGAAGGTTGTTTGGTTGGTGTAGATGTTAACATCGTTCAGTCAAGCCACAACCTATGTAGAATATTTTCTTTTTTTTTTTTTACGTTTTATGAAGCGAATTATAATAAAAACTAGATCTTAACCCGCATTTTCGTGCGGAATTTTTATTTAATTTATGTTCAGTATAAAATTTTAAACTGTGGATTTAATAAAAAAATATATGTTTTCTAATTTTACGATTTAGTTAATTTCATTAAAATATTATATCATTTTAATTCATGCGATATAGTTAATAGTCGTACAATATTAATATTTAATAATGATCAATATATGAATATCGATTTGATTAGATAAACTTTGGAAATATAACCAATTAATTTAAATTGATTAGAAATGCAGTGGTTGAATATATAAATAAAAAAAAATATAAAAAGAAAATACTTTATTTATTATAAATGCAATAACTAAATGTGCAAATAATAGAAAGTACAAAAATACTACTATTCAAATTATCAAATAATTTTCATTTAAACTATTATTTTTGTTTCCAAACAGTACTAAAGATACTTCAGTTTTAATAATATAGATAGATGTCGGAAAACAATTTTGCATTTATGTCATTACCATATGCTAAGTATGCTTAATTATATATATACACAGTAAGTCACGTTTGTGGAATTATCAGAATTTAATTTGTGAACTTAGCTAATAAATAATCGTGTTTTATGGACGCATAGATCTTTTTATAATATACACAAGATTTTGTCATACTATTGTGTTATTTTCTAAAAATCCAGTAGTATGATAATCTCAAAACTTGCAAAGAAATATTAGATTTTGTTTATTTTATGAATTAAAACTGAATCAAAAGTTGAACATATGACTTGATATTTCTTGCTAAATGTATGTATATGTATCTTTATAGTTTGTAATCATAATATTATATAATGATTATTTTCTATTCATGTATGTGCTCACATGGTGTTTTGGCTAATTAGAATCTCAAGAGATTAATCTAAACCCTACATAAGCTAAAGAATCTTGAAAAAAATGTAAAATCATGTACAGAACCCAAAATGGAAAAAGTAGAAAGATCACTAGATCTCCTCCGAATCGAAAAACACAATCCAGCTGATTTTTTTCACAATTTCTTTCTCCTTTAAATATGCAACAAATATATTTTTGAGTTTCCGCAAAATATATTTTCTTTAGAGTTCTGTAATATTTTGTTTCTCACGAGAAAGATGACGAAAGAGATAGCTGATGAAGTTCCAAGCTTGGCAGAGTCGAAGTTAAGAGCTTTGGTCGTCGATGACAACTTTGTAAACCAAACCATGCATCACAAACTGCTGGACCGTCTAGGTATTAAGAACGACGTCGTTTGCAACGGCCAAGAAGCTGTCGACGTTCATTGTTCCGGGAGAAACTATGATCTTATTCTTATGGACATGGAGATGCCCATCTTGAACGGTATTCAGGTAATATTAATTTATAATATTTACTCATTAAATTCTTCTTTGTTCCATTCTGTTTTGTTTGTTATAAACCCCAGAAAAGAATTAAACTATCACATAGTTTTTTTTGAGAATTTTCATATCCATAAACCATAATAAAAGAAGCGTATGAACTGTTTTATAAGGCTCCTTGTTACAGTTTTGTCTATCACTAAGTGCCCTTTTTATTAATTTTTCAGAAAGAACCATGGTTTATATGTAAACTAATGGACATGTGTTTTTGTTTGATTAGGCGACAAAGAGACTGAGAGAGATGGGGATAGAGAGCAAGATAGCAGGAGTAACCACTAGAGCTAACGAAGGAGATAAGAAAGAGTTTATGGAAGCTGGTCTCAATGACTTTCAGGAGAAACCTCTCACCATCTCTAAGCTTCTTTCTATTCTTCATAGACTTGACTTTTATGTCCAAACCTAGTTAATCTACATTATTTGTTAGTGAATTTTGTTAAATCTTCACATGTTTTCTATAACATATATACATATAGTTTGTAATACTCATACTTCAAAATAGCAGTCACCAGTACCAATTCAAATGAAGTTTTCCAGCAAGTGATTATGCCTAAGTTACATAACATATAGTTTTTTTTTGGTAATCATGTTAAAAACATAACATATAGTTGTTTGATATCTTAGGTTCATGATTCAAAAGTTAGGTCACGTTTATTATGATTATGAAGACATCACCACTTCGGCCATTTTAGAAAATGTTAACCAGTCAGGATGCTTTGTAGCGAAAAGAATAACGCTTCATTGAAAGCCGCGATGTCGATGTGTCACGTGAATAGAGCTAACTTGTATCTTTAAATAAATCCCAGGTTTCTTGGCTTATACTAAAAGTGTGACATAAAAACAGAAACTATTTTATCAAATCTAGTATCACAAGAGACATGAGACATCAAAGCTCTTACTTTAAGACTCATGAAAAACTCACCTGTGATTTCTAATGGTGTGGTCTCAAGAACGTCAACCCTCCCGGCCTTGGTTGGTTTCCCCAAACCATCGGGGTTGCAGCTAGTATTGATAGTTCATTGTCCCCAAGCTCGTGAGGGAGAAACTAGCAGAATACTTTTGAAGCAAGTGAGTTGTAGTCGTTGTTTAGTTAGCGGTAGTTCTCTCTTTACCGTAGTTCATTGCATTTCTTGGACCTTAGGCTTGTAACTATGTTCAAATTCTGAAGAACTGAAAGCACCCACATGTGCAACTAGCAATATATTATTACTTCATTCATTGACAATTAACGTTTACGCAAAGGCCCATGTGTTAGCTAGTTTGACGCTTAGGCGTAAGATCACACTCCGGTCTATAGCATAACCAAATAAAGAGCAATACTATGGATCGGATGAGAAAATCATTGGTCCTTATAATATTCCCACATATAAAGTACAGTTTATTAGTTTTCGTCTAACAATTTTTTATTTAATACTCCATCCGTCCCATTTTAAGTGGTGTTTAAAGAATTTTATTTTGTCCTAAAATAATTGATATTCTCAATTTTCTAGACAAAATTTAATGTTGCTTAAAATTTGTAGCCAATTACAAAATGTTGTATCTTTTTTCTATTGGTTAAACTGTTTTATTTAATGCTATTTGTATAAAACCAAGATAAGTTACATAAAATTTTGTATTTTCTTAATTTTTGTGAAAAAAATCTTAAACTCCACTTAAAATAGGTCAGAAAGGAGTATGATCTATCAAAAATAATAATACAAAGTTGATAGGATACAATACAATCGCTTAAAGAAAGTCAAAACATACTGTCATTATTCATCTGAATCATCAACTAAAATCTATAATTTCATTAAACTAATAATTCTCAACGTATGATACAATTCTTATGACAACTTCAGCTACTACATGAAATATTTTTGTTAAACTTTTTGTTTGTGTGTCAACAATTTTTTTATTTCTTTTGTTAATTTAAATACTCTATAGTATTAAAATCTTGGTTTAAATTAAAAGTAACAGAGACACATGAACGGAAATTAAATGTCCCTTAAATAGTAACCAAACCGAAGATTAAACAATAATTAAAGAAAAACGAATGTGTTAAATATATAAATATCGCTTGCCTCTCCTTCCTCATTTCTCACTTTCTTCAGCGTTTAATCAAAAAACTCCAGGTTCTCAGATCTTTCTAAATTGTCTCTTTCACAGTTTCTTATTGCTGTCTGAAAATTCCCTGTGAATCTTTAAAAAAAAAACATGTGTAGTGATGGGGGGTTTGTGTCTCTCATTCATATCATCATTCTCTCCCCATTACTCGGATCTTACATTTTTGTTCACAAAGTTTCCATCTTTATTAGATCCCTTGATTCGTTCTTCAGCAGTTGAATTTCTAATTGTCTTGGATTCTTTCATTGCATCCGATCTGATTGACCCTCTCTACATGCTTTAGCATTTTTGGTTCTGTCGGATCTGGATTTCTCTGTCTTGACGTCAGCATTGTTCTATTCTTACATCATCTTTTGATCTTATGTCGATCTGTTTCTAAAGTTTGCAACTTTATATATATGCTTTGCACTTAGATCTGCTAGGTTTGGTTCCATTGCATGGAGAGTTTTTTTTTAAAAAATTGAAAATGTGTTTCTCTGGAAACTGATTTAGATTCCTTCTTCTTCACAGGTAATATTTGAACGAATTGGTTAAGAGTATCATGGGATCCATTGTTGATGCTGCAAACAAGGTAATGTTTCAGACACTTTTGACATGAACTGTAATAACCAATCTTACTGTTAAAAGCAAAATCCTATTTATCTGTTCCAATTACATAGATTGCTTGTTCTGCTTTGGAGATAGATACATTGTTAAACCTATTTTGAAGTTTTTCTTTTTTTGGTGTGTTTTCTTACAGGAGGTGAATGGAACCGCAAGTGGGAAGAGACCCACTGTTATTTTTGTCCTTGGTAAGTTCAGGAGGTCCTCTTATGTGTGTTGATAAAACTTTTACCTTTACCTTATGCCATTATTGCCAGTAGATTGTATTGTTCTAATGATCAATGAGAAGTGCTCTTTGGTTCAGAGTTATTTGTAGATTTTTTCTGAGTTAGATAGTACATTTGATTCCCAGGTGGTCCAGGAAGTGGGAAAGGTACACAGTGTGCCTATATTGTTGAGCATTTTGGTTACACACATCTGAGTGCTGGAGACCTTCTCAGGGCTGAAATTAAATCAGGTTCTGAAAATGGGTATGTCCTAAAATTTTCTGGCATTGTCTTAATATATACATTGACTAGAAACTTGGCTTGCTAAAAGCAGGAGGAGTCAGCTTCATATTCATTCTCCTTCTTGAAGCCGTTTATTGTTCAACTTTATTTATGTAATTGTTTTGTTCTCTCTAATGGTGTTGCAGAACTATGATCCAGGATATGATTAAAGAGGGGAAGATTGTGCCTTCTGAGGTTACAATCAAGCTTCTCCAGAAAGCAATCCAGGAGAACGGGAACGACAAGTTCCTCATCGATGGTTTCCCTCGCAATGAGGAGAACCGAGCAGCATTTGAAAAAGTTGTAAGTAACATTTATTATAAGTTTCAAATGATAGTTGCGTTTTTTAATGCAGTATAATTGCTTACTAAGTTACATGCGTTTGATTGATGTTTGTAGACTGGGATTGAACCCAAGTTTGTCTTGTTCTTTGATTGTCCTGAGGAAGAGATGGAGAGGCGCCTTTTGGGCCGGAACCAGGTTATTTTGATTATGAAAAGCTCTCTGTCACATTAGTCTAGGCATAGATATTGATTGTTGCCTTCGTTTCTGTTGTTGAAGGGGAGAGAGGATGACAATATTGAGACTATAAGGAAGCGTTTCAAAGTGTTTCTGGAATCTAGCTTGCCAGTGGTTCAGTACTACGAAGATAAGGGGAAAGTTCGCGAGGTAAAATATATTTTTCTTCGTTTGATTGCATTACGGTCCAGCAAGAGTAAGTTGTATAACAAAGTTTTGTTTTTACTACTTGGCTTCAGATTCATGCAGCAAAGCCCATTGAAGAAGTGTTTCAGGAGGTGAAGGCAGTCTTCTCTCCGGAAGCTGAGAAGGTAAAAACCAATAGTCTTACTATTCTCTAATTTCTAATAGTCAATAGGAAACTAAAGATTCCTATGAGCAACCTGTAATGTAGAAGCTTGTAACTAATGTTTACTGATTTGAATCATGGTGGATACATGATTCTTCTGTAAGAGAAAGAATCATGCAGCTATGATGCCATTATTTTATCACTTAATCTATTGGTAAGATTCTTAAGTTAACGATTCTGTGAATGTTTTACAGGTTGAAGCCTAAGCAGCAGCATCTTAAAGAGATACATTGATCAGGTATGTGTAGCCGTCAATGTTGTTTGACATTTGCTTATTTATGTCCAAACACAACTCAAGTTTTGTTCTGTTAAAGTGAAAAGGTGAACTTAAGAATGTGAAAGCTGATGCTTCTTGTAGCATACATGTATGGTGTATCTAGAATCTTTAGGACAAAAGGAGTATGTGATGATGATGATTAATGTCTTGTTCCTTTTGAAACTTTGTATAGGTAGGTGGGCGGTTGCATCTTTACGAAGAAGTATCTGCTTGGTTGTATTTTTTCTTCTTCTATATAACCCATGTGATTACTGTTACTATTGTTATTATTATACACCTTTACCTGTTATATCATTTTTGCTTTTTGTATTTGATGAAATTTTCTGATCGGTACTTTCTGTAATTTCATTTGAATTAATGGTGGAGTTTTATAATCCTTTTATAATACACCTACTAGATTAATGAAATCCTTGTGTTGTGGTCTTTCTTGTTGTTCCCATGGTTTATTTCTGCTATAACTTTTGTTTTTCACCAAATCCATATTATTGAGCTAATTATCAGAAAGACTCACATAGCGTAAATAGATAAATCTCATGTCTTATTCAGTAAAAAAATACTAGTAAGCTAGTATAGTCTGAAAATTTTAATGAGACCTAGGATATACTTCATTTTCATTTTGCCAAACGACAGTAACTTAATATCTTAAGTGATTCAAATTGAGAGTATGTTTTCTCTCAAGTCTTTCTTTTATCAGTAGACTATCACTACTTGTTACATTTTAAATATATTTTCAATTCATTAAATGACAACAAAAAATTGATTACAAATTACTATTATCTCTATATCAAAGGATTCGAGTTTCAAATTTCAGAAAAAAATGAATTATGTTGTTAATGGAGATAATATTTACCATAACGGTCAAGCATTGTGCAGTGAATTCATACAGTAATGAAGCTAGACTTTCTCCAGCAGTTGACACATAGGATTCGAATCCACATAGGAGGGTGCTGAGAGGTTCTGGGTTCTTGTTTAGAGATGAGTGGGCTTCTGTTATATCTAGTGAGTTTTTCTTGAAAGATTCAAATCTTTTTATGTTAACTGAGAAGTTGTTAAAGCGAATGTCTTTGACAGGTTCTGATGAAGGTGTGTATGCTTGGGGTGTTGAGAACTTTGCTCTCGGTTCACTTGGTGGTGATCCGATTAAAACAACTGGGATTGTTGAGCTTGGCGGAGCTTCTGCTCAGGTTTAGTTTCTTTCTTTCCTCAGGCTTATTGTATCTGTGAGAGTTGAGATAGAGCTGATAGGTAATGTTTGTGTGTTCTTTTTAGGTGACGTTTGTGCCAAGTGAGCTAGTGTCTTATTAATTGAACTTTCTAAAATGCAAACACTCAAGTGTTAAAGTGTGTATCGTTGTTCGATATCTCCACAGGGAAAAAGGGCAACAGTCAAAATATGGTGATAAAAAATCAGTCTGGTACATGGATGATCGGTTCGAAGGTGGAGGGAAATTCGCATTGGATTTCTCTGGAAATAACAATGAAGGTGTTGGTTCCAGCTGTTAAACGATTGTGGTCTTGATAGGTTTCTCATGAATGGATTTCCAATGATAAGTAGAGGTGACTGAATTTGAAAGAGTTCATTCGTACGGGTGGCTCTCAAGTGTATAAGGCAATTTTGGAATCAAGATGGAATCGGACAACCGGGAATAACAATTTTTTTTGAATCAAGGTCGGATTCCTTGCTTGGTATGCACCAGGTCAAGAATCAATCTGTTTCAGAGGATCCTGATTAATGTACCAGCTCCTGCAATTGCTTATGACAACTCTGTTGGCTGGTGTCTTGCTTACTGTAGAGGTAAAATAAGCACTTCCTTAGAATTTTTCCGGCATCAGAATCCTTGCTAAGAAGGAACCAGTTCATGAGATTGTTCCAATGGCAGATTTAGGATGCTCTTTAGCTTTATGTTTTTGTAAACGAGCATTTGGAATGGTCTTTCAAGTGGCTTCTGGAACTACACAGTGTCAGAGATTGCTATGAATTTTTTGTCAAGGTGTGTTAGTCTCTGCAGATGCTTCGGTTAAACCGTTCTGTAACAACAGTGGAGAAAGGTAAGCACAGTCCAAAAACAATAAAATTTGTTGTTAGAGAAGAAACGGGTTGTTAGGAACTTAGGATTATGGATTCAACTGTGATAAAAATCCAAAATTTTCTGTTTCAGAGAGAATAATAATTTTTTGTACAAGGGAAAGTTGGTGATGCATAAGTGGTCAAGATCATCGAGCTAGAGGATTGATAAAATGGTAGATATAATCTTTCTGTTTCAATCCAATGCTGGAGTGAGACTTTTAAAGTAGTATTTTTTCCACCTTTTTTTGGCCTTGATTAATCCTATGTTCAATTTATAAAGGTAAGAAGAAGTCCATCAGTGATTTGAATACTGGCTATGGACGACCAAATAGGTCCAAGACATCGTCAATTTTTGCTTCTTCTCTAGGTGAATGTTATTGTATTTTTCTTCCCCGGTTGTTTTTTAAATGTCTGATAATATGTTCTCATTATGTGAACAAAAGCATTTCAAAAAATAAAAATATGACCAATTAACTTAACAGAAACAAAGTTTAATATGATCACTAATAAGTGTTAATTCTTATTATCTTCACAATATATTTCAACACATAAACAACAAAGTTTTAACATAAGAAATAGAGAAGTACTTTACGATAGCACTAAAATAGTTTATATCACAAATATAGAACCTAAGGATCAAAAAGATCAAAAAATGTCACTAAAGATGTAAAATACTCTTATATTTGTAAGATTAATTAATCCAAATCTTAGGATTTATAGTTAAGATGTAGGGTTTTTGTTTTTTTTTTTGCTATAAAAATAAGAAATAAATATTTTCAAAATTTTACAAAATAAATATTAAAAATTTTTAAAAAAATTCAAAAAGTATTTTAAAATTAAAAAATGAAAAATTGAAAAAGAAAAATAAATTAAAATTTTGAATTCAAAAACATATAATCTGAAACTATAAAAAGATTATTTTTCTAATTAGTAATTATATATCTAGGGTATTATAGTCTTTTTATCTATTAAGTAAAATATTTTGATCATTTTCCTCTTTATGGTATATTTTTGTGACAAAAATTTGAAAATTATAAAATCCTTAAAATAAAAAATAAAAGATTTCTAAAATTGAATTATTTTTTTTAAATATATATAAAATACATAAAAAATAAAAAATAAAAAATAAAAAATAAGAGATATACAAAAATATCATCTTGATGTCTACTTATCCCAATTTAGTTAAAAAGATAAATAACATTAACTTTAGGAAAATAACTATTATTATAATAACCATTTCTTGTTAAAAAATATTCATAAACCGTTCCAGCGTAGTGCAGGTATTTTTCTAGGAAATGATACATAGGATTTGAAAATCATTGTGAAAGTTACATGTCAATAAATGAAAAAAATTGATACTTCAATCAAAACATTTTATTATTTACACATCATCTAAACTTACACATCAACTTGTTAGCTATTCTCAAAAATTTATTTCTTAATTTGATTGCAAATCTTACATCTCGGTCAGATTCCTTCATCTTGAGAAAAAAAAATTGTTTTGTATTCATGTAACACGGTGGCTCAAGACAAGTGGTAGTGAACATAGATCAATTAAAAACGGGAAGGAAAATGTTTGGGGCGCAAGTCTCTTGTTAGTTATTCTCAACAATTTATACAACATAGTAAAACATAAATAGTGAAAAATATTTAAGAATTTTATATAATAAGAATAACATTTAAGAAATATGATAATTTAATGATTTCTCGTTGTTACAAAGCTAAAACTATATAAATAAAATAAACACATTCTCTGAATTTTGATGTATATTTTTAATGTGTAGCATTTCAATTAATATATGTTGTTTTAAAAATAAAAGTATGAAAAAAAAATTTATAAAACTATTGTACAAACAGAATTTTTAACTAACGAAAGATAAACAAAAATAAAATATTTATTTAAAAATAAATAGAAACTCTTTAAATGGAATGTTATCTATCTAAAATGTAAAAGCTATTTTGTAAAATATTTATATTAGAGTTAGCTATAATTTGAGATATTATGTTACAGTTTCACGGTATAAAGTAAATTAACTAAATTAACAAAATTAAATTATTTGATTAAAAAGTAAAATAAAATCCGGCTGCGTAGCGCGGACAATTACCTAATCCTTATAAAACAAGTATGGTTAATTATCAATAGTAATATTTTTTTACAGATTATAATATCACAGGTAATCAAGAGAGTACAAATCCCATATGACCTGATCATTTCGATCATGTACTTGTTATCTATTTCCAGACGATACAAAAATCCAACAATAGTTAACAAACTTATTTATGTCAAACTACACAAAAACCACAAATCTCTATTCAAAGTCAAATCAAACAAAAATAGCTAACAACAACAACAAACACACACAAATAAACTAAATATAGAGGCAAGGACTCGGTATATAAATGTCTTCCTCTCCATCCAGCTATTTGCACATCTCATATCTATCAATACTAAATAAAACACAAGTTTCCGAATAAACTTATAAAGAAAAAATGGCGGGAAAAGTGTGTATGGTGATGGCACTTATCATGATAGGGTGTGTTTTACAAGCATGCAATGGAGCCAATGTTGATGAGAGCATGGCAACACGAGTTCAAAAACTCGTTTGCTTCACACCCTGTTCCATTGCCTGTGGCAAACAAAATCAACCTTGTTACGACAAATGTTTGACCAAATGTGGTCTCCCACAACGTCCTTCTAAGCAGACACCATCATCATCACCTTCTACTGCCGCTTGATCTGATCTATTTTATTTGTGATTTGTGCATTTATTGCCAATGATGTCATCTATATAATATTGTTTATTATGAAGAAAAATTGAGATCTATTTTGTACTTTATCATATATCTGGTTTTTGTCTTAAAACCTCGATAGCTTTTTCAACTTAAATCTTATAAAATCAATCCGGGAACGGGAATAAAAGTATCTACCAGAAACCTACTTAAACAATATTATTCAAAATTTAATTTTTCTAACAAACTTTGTTCGACTAACCACTCTGGCACGTTCCGATATTTCGGATCTTCTAAGACCATCTCCAACCCAACTCTATTTTTTTCTTTATAATTTACATAAAAATAGAGTAAATCTATTATAGAGTAAGTTTTGCTCCAGTAGTTTACTCTATAATAGAGTTATTCTATTTTTGTAGAGAAAATAATGTAAACTCACTTTTTCACTCTATAGAGATGGTCTAATTTTGAATACCAAAAAAACAGTTTTAACCATTAACGAGAGTCGCGAGAAAGTGAGCAGCTGATAAGCATGTGGATACTAAGGTTCCGCAAACATTACTTCTTGATCCACCTTGTTTTTTATGATGTCGGGCTATTTTTTACTTCATTAGTAGGTTCATAGAAAATCAATCCTTTTCTTTTTCGAGTAGAGAAGTTTACCATCGTATGTTTTCTATGAAAAGTGCTGTCTTTTCAGCCTTAAAGCAAAATAAATTCATACAGAGTTAGTAGATGCAAGGGGTCCCGAAATGTGGATTAGTTGTTAATGTCACAATTCAAAAGTGAACAAGTTTCAAATTTTTCGTTGTCTTGAATTTTTCTTCGAGGTATTAGAATTTAGAATCTTCCTCAATTCCCATTCGAATAAATTTAGAATATATTCTATCTCTATTCCTTATAATTTTAAGCTTTATTGTAATGTTTGTAGAGTTATGATTAACTCTTCTTCTAAATGGAGTCCAAATGTTTAAGTTTTAATAAAATGGTTTTTCTTTTTGGAATGCAGTAGTTTTATTTAATAAAAAATTAATACTTGGTTACTAGTTTCAATTTTTTTTTATAAAATCTAAAACATTGTCTCAGTTTTGTCTTACAAAAATATTGATAGGATTCAAATCTTTGTTTTATAGGATTCAAATCTTGAACTAACGTTTGTGTCAAATTTTCTTCTTATCATCATGGTACTTATTACATTTTAAATAAATTTCATTCACTGAATGACATAATAAAGAAAGAAACAAGGAAGATACAAATCCCACATGACCTCAGATATTAACTCTTTCCGTAGTTTTAACTCTTGACCACACGAAAATCAAACATGGCCATCCTATTTATATCAAATCTGACAGAAATAACAAATCTCTATTCAAGTCAAATCAAACTAAAACCACAAATAACAGAAACAAAACGCACATAAATAACATATGTGCTATATATAGAGGCAAAGACTCAATATATAAACACCTTCCTCTCCGTCACCCATTTCCACATCTCATAACCTATCAATTTCTAAATAAATAAAAAACACAAGTCTCTAGTAAACTTGTAAAGAGAAAAAATGGCTGGAAAAGTCTGTATGGTGATGGCGTTGATAATGATAGGGTGTGTTTTGCAAGCATGCAATGGAGCCGATGTTGATGGGAGCAACCCAACACAAAACTCAAAGTTCGTTTGTTTCGAAACCTGTTCCACAGACTGTGGCAAACAAAACGAACCTTGTTACCAACAATGTTTGACCAAATGTGGTCTCCCACAACGACCTTCAACACCTTCTTCCACCGCTTGATCTGATCTATTTTATCTGTGATTGTGATTTGTGTCTTTAACTGCTAAGGATGTCATCTATACGTATGAAGAAATTTTGAGATTTATATGATAAAATGTGCTTGTATATATATACATATATTTTTCTTTCTTGACCTTGACAAAACGGTGAATAAAACAATTATGATTATATATATTAAGATGAAATAATTCTATTATAATGACAAGCTCCTGTTAAAACATATGGGATCACATTTCACATATAATAGAAAAAATAGTGTAATTAAATAGACTGACTACCGTCTCAAATCATACAAAACTCAGAAACATGGAATCTGATCATTATAATAACCTAAAAATAAAAAGATACATTAGCTTTGCCTTGTTCTGAAGCAACTCTGAAAATGTCAATTGAGTAAAACCTTCCCATTTACTTACTTCTTCTGCCTCTCTTTCTCTGCAACCTTGGCTGAAGCATACATCCTTCATGATGGCACTCTGTACCGTCAGAAACAAACGGTTGAAGCAAGCACAAAGATCCCAATTAAGAACACCAACAAGGACAAGGATCTATCTCTCTCCTGAGGGATAGATAGAGAGAGCAGAAACCATTAACCAAAAAAACTTTAAAACCCTCTCTTATCAGGACAATCTGCTGCCCTGTGTCCTGAGCTTCCACAAGTGAAGCAAGCACCTCCAAAACTCCTGTTTTAACAGACAATAATAACCAATCAGTTGAATAGGGCCCAGTAGTGCGCATGTTTTGATATAGACTTAGTTTGAAGCCCAAGAAACTCACCTCTCCCGGGAAGGAGCTCTGCTGCTTGATGATCTTCTGTCACTACCGCCGCCAATCAACCAATCATCAGAACTTCCTCTGGAACCACCACCACGAGACCAGCTGCTTCCTCCACCACCATTGCTTCTACTTCTTCTGTCATCATCACGTCCTCTTGATGACCCTCCTCTACCGCCAAATCTTGACCCTCTTGAACCTCCTCCTCCTCTAGCCAACCTGTCTCTGCTAGAGAACCGTCCATAGTTATCACTAGACGGTCCATCATCTTGCAGTGGAGGCAACTACAATTCAAAACCCAATAGATGTCAAGCGTATGTTGAATGAAAAGAGTGGAAGCCACCAGAAACTAAGAGAAGCCAGGACCAATACCTTTGTAATCATGGATAAACTGTTTCCTTCTGGCACTTCTTTCTCTAACAGCTCTTTCGCAATATCCTCTGGTAGATCAAAAACAGCTCCTTGCACCTGGCATATAGCAGAGTTTGAGATTTTATAAAAGAAAAATAGTTTATAAAATATGACGATTGTTTCAATGATACTGACCATGTCATCTGCGATCATGAAGATTTTTCCAACTTCATCTGCAGCTGGACGGTAAACATCGGAAAGAAAACCAGTTACAGACCTCGCAGACAAGAACCCTCTAGAGTTTGTCGGATCTCGTATCAACTGCAAAGTTACCCATCCCTGCAGTCCAATAATGCAACTTCAGTTCATGATCAGTGGATGTTGAAGTTCATAGGACTTTGAAGAAAGCGCTATTGATTAGAGAACTAAACCTGCTCATGACTGAGGAGAGATCTCGAAGAAGGTGGCTGAGAGAAACCGCTCAGGTGAGCTAGAGCTGCAGCTAAAGCATCTGTGCCTTTTTCCTCGAATAGTTTCTGAGCAGTTGCTGAGAAAAACTTTATAGACTCAGGGTGAACACCATTTAGAGTGGCAACCAATTGGTCTGCTGACGCCTCCAACAAGTCTCCAACAGTTGGTGGACTAATAAACTCAAACCTGCAGCCCACGTCACGCTCCAGAGACCTCACCGTTCTCTTCTGACTGCTAGAGTGCATCAGAATGGCTGAACCTTGTTTCCCTGCACGCCCAGTACGACCAGACCGATGCACAAAGGTCTCAGCGTCATTAGGAAGTTCATAGTGGATAACCTGTAGAACAAAGTGTCAGAACAAGCATGGCTTAAAAGAGAGGTCAAACTATGTTATAAAGCTTTGAAAAACTTACTAGATCTACGTTAGGGATGTCAAGTCCACGAGATGCAACATCAGTAGCAACAAGAACTGTGAACTTCCCTTGGCGAAAACCATTGAGTGTCCTCTCTCTTTGATGCTGAGAGATATCTCCATGAAGCGCTTCAGAAGCTATACTGTTTGATAACGCTAGAGAGACCTCATCTGCATCTCTTTTCGTTTGTGTGAAAACAATGGTCTTCCCACCCTTTGCATAAACCTTAACGTTTTGAGAAAAAAAACATCAATACAGAGCTATAAAGACACCAATCAAGAAAGTTCAGGACCGAGTCATACTGTTATAAGGTCGCTTAGAATAGTGCGTTTTGATGTTGACGTGGCTGAGATTGCATAGAGTTTGATCCCTTCAGCAAGCTTCTCATCTTGATCACCAACCAGATCAATATTCAAGGGATTGTCAAGGTACTTCCTCGCCAGCTTCTTCACCCAACTAGGCATAGTAGCTGAGAACAGCATGCTCTGTCTCTCCTGCGGAAGATTCTCAAGAATCGATTCAACAGCTTCCTCAAAGCCAACGGCAAGCATCTGGTCAGCTTCATCGAGCACCAGGTACTCAACTTCACCTAGCTTGAGGCTCCTTCCTTCTATCAAGTCAATGATCCTTCCGGGAGTTCCAACAACAACATCAACCCCACGTGACAAGGCATTTTGTTGAATGGTGTAAGAGACACCACCGTATACACAGACAGTGCTTAGATAAGGTGCTGACTCCTTAATCTCCTTCTCCACTTGCTTGGCTAGTTCACGTGTAGGTGCGAGGACTAGGAACTTAGGAAGACGACCAGACTTCCTACTCAATAAGACAAAACTAAACACTTAAAAATCCAAATATAAACCGAACTTATCCGAAATTTTAACAAAAAATTAAACTAAAATACACCCAACCAAACTAACCAAATACCGAAACGAACCAAACTTAACTTCCAGTTGATTCGGTAAGATTTATGTGAACTTATCTTTAACTAAACTAAACCAAAATATAACTGAAATCAAAAACTTATGTAGGTTTTCAAAAACCAAACTAACCGATTACCGAAACAAACCAAACTTTATTTCCGGTTAATTGATTTATATTAACGAACTAACCGAAAACCGAATCCGAACCGAATTACCCAAAACCGGAATGCCTAGAAATGACAATGTAAACAAAGGGGATGTAAAAAAAGAGACCTAAAAGCAGAGTAGTCTCCAGACTGTTCAGTGAGGCGTTTGATGATAGGGATACCGAAAGCTAGAGTCTTTCCAGTTCCCGTCTTTGCACGAGCTATGATGTCTCGTCCTTGCAGTGCAGGAGCCAACACAGCCCTCTTCAGACAACAGCACAGAACACAGTAATGTCAATACAGATAAAAAAAAAAGGACACGTCTTTAAGGTGTTTTCAGATTGAAAGGATAAGACTTTTGGAATAACCTGAATGGGGAAGAGGTGAGTGATGCCACGCTTCTCTAGAGACTCGCCGAGACGCTGAGGCAAACCGAGTTTCGAGATAGCTAGCTCTTCACCATCGTCTTCGACGTTGTTGTTGTTGTCGCTGTCGTGGAGGTTGAATCCGTCGGAAAGGCCGAGGCTTTTGAAGGCTTCCTCACTGAGAACGGAGTTTGGAGTTGCGACGGCGGAGGGAGGGAGAAGAGAGGAGTGGAGAAGACGAGTTCTTCGGAGAGATAAGAGAGATGAGAAGAAAGGCTTATCCAGAGAGAGAGCTAAGCTTCCAGACCTCTTCTTGGAATTGGGTTTGGAGGTTTCGAGGTGAGGAACTTGGTAAAGAGATGGGACTCCCACCGTCGACGCCATTCTCCGATACTCGCCGGAGAGGAGGAAGAAGGAGATGGATAAGGTGTGTTGAGTTTTTTGAAAGGATTTATCTTCTCTGCTCCGCTCTATCTTATTTATTTGTGTTTCACTAGTATCTGGGCCTTTGTTGGGCTTGGCTTGTGTATATTCAGGTCCATTATATATGGTTTTCTGCATGCTCAGTAGTAGTCAGTACTAACTAGAGATATGTCAATCATAGACCTGGACCGCGGACCTGGCCCGTAAAGACCTGTCGTGGGATGGGATTAGGCCGAGATTTTTCAGACCCGCAAATTAGCGGGTTTTGCGGGACGGATCTTTGCAGGACTGAGTCTTTTGCGGGACAGATGCGGGCCTGTGGGATTACAAAGACCCGCATTTTTTTCTTTTTCAATTCTTGTTTTACCTCAAAAAATTAAATAAAAAACTGAAAATAAAGTAATTTATGTGACTTTCCCCTGAAAAAATAAAAAAGCTTCAGCAATGATGATTCGAGCTCTGACAATGATGATTTGAGCTCCATTGGTGTTTTAATTTGGTGTTTTTTTTATTAATTTTGGAATTAACAGCTGTGATTTAGTGTTTTATTATATTTAGTGTTTTTATTCATTAAAACTAAAAAATTGGTTATGAACTTAAGAGTTATAACCTAATGAAAAA
>OVBX01003042.1:0-18092 GCA_900406325.1 Erucastrum elatum | reverse complement strand
TCATAATTTTATATATATCATAAAAAAGACCCGCCCAGTTGGGCGGGTTAAGATCTAGTACTCATTAAAGGTTGCTGGGATAAAGATGGGCAAAACTGCCGGTTTCACAAATGACAAACCAAGTGAACCGGGAAAAATAAGATAAACCGGGTTGTATTTCCTGTGTCATAAGCGTTTGGTTGTGGGATTCAAATCGAATCTCTCATTGGTTTAGTATCTAATTCGATTGCCAAACAAACCAGTCAACTTTGCCATGACCTGTCGTCTCTCTTTCTTTCAAACTGCGGAATATATGAAAGGTGGTTGTGACGGCGGCGGCGGAAAGACGGAGATGATACTTACTGTCCCAGGTGGGGCTGGACCTGATCGAAGGTATGCTTACTGTTAAATACTTTCTTGATTGTTCTGTTGCAAACCTGGATGAGTTGGAACACATAGGTTTCTTATTTGTGGATCTAAAAAAAATGTTCCCTGTTAGAAAAAGAAACAAAATTAGCAATGCTGAGGTGGTCTTTTTACTAGAACACATTGATAAGGGATAAGCTAGAGAACCATGATAGCAAAGTTCAATTGGGCATAAATAATTTATGCAAATACTAGTAATATAGAGTCGATTATCTTCTCAGGTAGAGTTATATACAATGACAACGCATCTAGATACATCTCTCCAGTTCGTTATTCTGGTGAGGTCACTTATTCGATGCCATAGTAACACGCAATGTCAAATATTTGCTCCTTGTCAGAGTGAGACAAGGAAGCACCTCAGTGCTTTGCTACATCTTTTTAATCTTAAATAAATCTCATTCTTACACTTGGTATTTAAACATCCAGTTATGTACCGTAGATTTTGGTGGTGTTTGAATCATATTTTGGTAGAATTACTTTTTGCAACTAGGTGGTACGGGCTTCACTCCAAGAGATGTAACACCTGAAGCAACGAAAGAAGTGATCTAGAGAGAAGACCCTTGTGATGCAAGAGAGCTTTAAGGTAAAAGGCTTTTTCTTGTCCTGTATACGAAAAACGGAATCTGAATGTGACCAATAAAGGAGAACAAATTGAACAGTAGCTTAATTTTCTCAAGAATATTAAAACCTCAACTCAAATCCAAACTGATACC
Organism: Erucastrum elatum; assembly: GCA_900406325.1. NCBI lineage: Eukaryota > Viridiplantae > Streptophyta > Magnoliopsida > Brassicales > Brassicaceae > Erucastrum > Erucastrum elatum. Next base: position 16,974 of record OVBX01003042.1, on the reverse strand, counting down.
TTACTGAAAGGATCCATACAGATTTGGGTTTGCTTACCTTTTTTTCCAAATAGAATCAAGAACCGGTTTGAGTTGTTTGTGATCTGATCACGGTTTTCATTTTCTCTGTGAGTAGATCACGCCCATTTGCGATGCTCTCACGCTCTGTAGCAGGAATTAGAAGCTCGCAATTAGATACAGATCTCTAAGTTCACATTGATATTATTATCTCTTTAGTTGTCATCACTCACGTTTCTATGTCTTTCTGGTCTCTCAGATAATCAACATGCCTGGGAACCCAAACGCAGTAGCCGAGTGTATGGAGGCCCTATTACCAGCGTTGAAGCACGCTCTCAAGCAGATCAAAGGAGACAAGAGAGAGAGACATCCAAAGCACATACTTCTCATGCAGAAGCCACCGCACCACTGGCTGACACATTGGACAAAAGCTATAAGTCGACCTATGAGGGAGCAGACGAGACCACGATGCTGGATATTCTTGTACTAACTGAAACTTCTTAGCTTCCCGCTCAGTGAATCAAGCCCCAAGTGAGTGTAAATACTTTTCAGAATGTTTGTGGTGTGCTGAATAAGTTGAAACTTGAGTACATTGTTGTAAGTTTTGTAATAAGGTCTACTTCTTGTAAAAATGTTTGTCCCCTAATGAGAAAATAAAATTATGTTGTTTTTTTTTTTTGTATGTCTAGTTTGTTACCTTTTTGTTAACATTATAACTAAAAATTAAAATAAGTTGGAAATTAAATCAAATAGCTGTTTGTGTCTGCGTGAGTCTCCTCCTTGCCCTGCGGACGCTGAACAGAAATAACAGGAGCAATTTGAAAGGGGAGACTATAAGAATGGGTCAGCGCGCTCTTCAGAGAGTCCCTCCGTCGCTTCCAAGCCGCACTCCTTCTCTTCCACCACCGTCTTCCTCTTCTCCCTCCCTCCGTTGTGCACCCTCCTCTCGCCGCCCCCTCCGTCCCAGGTTTTTCTCCTCTCTTGATATTATTTGTTACATTCATGAGTTTCCTCCACCCCTAATCATGTTGTTTGTGACGAAACAGAGCAATGTCATCCCACATTGTCGGTTATCCCCGTATCGGTCCCAAGAGAGAGCTTAAGTTTGCATTGGAGTCCTTCTGGGAAGGGAAAACAGGTGTTGAGGATTTGCAGAACGTTGCTGCTAACCTGAGACGCTCCATATGGAAACATATGGCTAGTGTAGGGATCAAATACATTCCCAGCAACACTTTTTCTTACTATGATCAGATGTTGGACACCACAGCGATGCTTGGAGCTGTTCCCTCTAGATACGGTTGGGAAAGTGGTGAGGTCGGGTTCGATGTTTACTTCTCCATGGCTAGGGGAAATGCTTCTGTTCCTGCTATGGAAATGACCAAGTGGTTTGATACAAACTAGTAAGTAACGAATCCTCTTTTTCTTCCCATGTTTGTAAAGAAAAGATTCTTTCTCAGTTGTAATAATGATAATTAAATTCCCTACAGCCATTACATTGTTCCTGAGTTGGGTCCTCATGTTCAATTCTCATATGCATCTCACAAGGCTGTGGAGGAGTTTAAGGAGGCCAAATCAGTAAGTTGACTAAAACCTTTCTCATTTACAAGCTTGTAGTTGACCTGTTAAAAGGTTCTTATTCGAAATTGTGCTTTTGGCTACTCGTGGCACAGCTTGGCATAGACACAGTTCCTGTGCTCATTGGTCCCATGACCTACTTGCTCCTCTCAAAACCAGCTAAGGATGTTGATAAATCTTTCTGCCTTCTTTCTCTGATTGACAAGATTCTTCCCGTCTACAAGTAAGATCTCTAGAAACAAGCTAGACGAGAACAAATACAAAGATATACTCTCATCTAAATAGTGGTGGATTTGCTAAATGGTTCCTGTTGCATATCTTTTCTCAGAGAAGTTTTGGCTGATCTAAAGTCTGCTGGTGCACGTTGGATTCAGTTCGATGAGCCTATACTTGTGATGGATCTTGACACCAACCAGTTGCAGGCATTTTCAGATGCCTACTCTCACATGGAATCATCTTTGGCGGGGTTGAATGTTCTTATCGCCACATACTTTGCAGATGTTCCCGCTGAAGCATACAAGGCATTGACGTCGTTGAAATGTGTAACCGGGTTTGGATTTGACCTCGTTCGTGGACTGGAGACTCTTGATTTGATCAAAGTGGATTTTCCTCGTGGGAAGCTGCTATTTGCTGGAGTTGTTGATGGAAGGAACATTTGGGCGAATGATCTTTCTGCTTCACTCAAAACACTACAGACTCTTGAAGACGTTGTTGGGAAAGGTATCAGTAAACAACCTTTTATTCGATTGTTTTCACTTATCTTTCCTACTTAGCCTCAGAATGATGTAGATCTTTATTTTGCAGAAAAAGTCGTTGTCTCTACTTCTTGCTCTCTACTCCATACGGCTGTCGACTTGGTGAATGAAATTAAACTTGATAAAGAACTAAAATCATGGCTTGCATTCGCTGCACAAAAGGTTGTTGAAGTGAGTGCACTTGCCAAATCATTCTCTGGTTTTAAGGATGAGGTAAGGTACATATTTGCTTATTACATTATGCACATCCTTTTAGGCCTATTATCTTGATTACAGAAGTAGTTAATCTTCAGCTTTGTATTGTCTTGGTACCTTTGTAGGCACTTTTTGCTTCTAATTCCATGCGACAAGCCTCAAGAAGATCATCTCCAAGGGTGACAAATGCCACTATAAAACATAATGTAAGGAGTTTTCTTACAAAATTCCTTTTCAACATTTTGTTCCCGTGACTTGTATCTTTAATGACATTCTTACTCAGGTTGCTGCAGTAATGAAATCTGATCACCGCCGTTATACAAAAGTAAGTGCTAGGCTGCAAGCCCAGCAGAAGAAGCTAAACCTTCCTGCTCTTCCAACAACTACAATTGGATCTTTTCCTCAGACGGCAGATCTCAGACGGATACGCAAGGAGTTCAAGGCCAGAAAGTAAGCCTATCTAATCAGATGATGCATCTGAAAATTTATAACATTGCATTATTCTAATACTAATGCACCCGCTGCATTTGCAGGATATCAGAAACTGACTATGTCCAGGCTATCAAAGTCGAATTCGAAAAGGTTATCAAGCTTCAGGAAGAGCTTGAGATTGATGTACTGGTACATGGGGAGGCAGAGGTGGAAACATACTGAAACCTTAGGCTTGTTATTCGAATTATCACATTCTTTTCTCCCCTGATATGCCGTAGTCCTGCAGAGAAACGATATGGTGGAGTTTTTTGGTGAGCAGCTGTCTGGATTTGCATTCACATCGAACGGGTGGGTCCAATCATATGGGTCCCGCTGTGTCAAGCCACCTATCATCTACGGTGATGTCAGCCGACAAAAGGCCATGACTGTCTTCTGGTCGTCAATGGCACAGAAGATGACACAACGTCCTATGAAGGGGATGCTCACTGGTCCTGTCACAATTCTCAATTGGTCCTTTGTTAGAAATGACCAGCCCAGGTGTGTGACAACCAACGTTATCAAATTCTATTTCACTGTATTTGGTGTTCCATTCTCACCATTGCTGTTTTTTTTATAGGTATGAGACGTGTTTCCAGATTGCACTTGCTATTAAAGATGAGGTGGAAGACCTTGAGAAGGCTGGTATCACTGTTATTCAGATTGATGAAGCTGCGTTAAGAGAGGGATTGCCTCTCAGGAGGTCCGAGCAAGAACTTTACCTTGACTGGGCCGTCCACGCATTCAGACTCACAAACTGTGATGTACGAGAGACTACTCAGGTCATCTTCATCTCACTTCATTACTCAATTCTATCATGGAAGAGAGATATAATTTATTCATGCTCTCCTCCATGCAGATTCACACCCACATGTGCTACTCAAACTTCAACGACATTATCAACTCAATTATAAACATGGATGCTGATGTGATCACTATTGAAAACTCACGGTCAGATGAGAAGCTCTTATCAGTCTTCCATGAAGGAGTTAAATACGATGCTGGAATCGGTCCAGGGGTTTATGACATTCACTCTCCTCGCATCCCATCCGCTGAAGAAATAGCTGAGCGTATCAACAAGATGCTTGCAGTTCTGGACAGCACAATCCTTTGGGTGAACCCTGACTGTGGCCTAAAGACTCGGAAGTACTCTGAAGTTAAATCTGCACTTAGCAACATGGTTGCTGCTGCCAAGCTAATCCGCTCTCAGCTACATAAGTCATAAAGCCTTTCTCATCAAAGTAAGTTTGCTCATACCACCACTTTCCTCTCTCTCTTCACCTTTCGTCTTACTTTGAATAATTTCTCCACTTATAGCAAGTTATGATTGTTCTGGCATTGGAATTATGCTAAAACTAGTTTGAAATATATATAAAAGGGAGTTTTCACATTTTCTAGTTACACATTGTAAACAGACATGTAGAGGGGAATTATCAAATATTATTTATTTTCTTCATAAGCAAACATATACATCGTGAGCCAGCAAATGTGAAGGGTCACTCATTCCTCAGAGTTCCACAAAAGGGATGAACGTACTGCATTTCTAGCATATAGTAGGATAAGCAGAACCAATGCAATCGCAGCAGCCAAATTGCAGAGTAGCTCCCGTTTGCTCTTAGCTTCCTTTACCACATTTCCAGTTGCCTCTTTGTACTTCTCAAACAACTTCGCTCCAACTTTGTCTTTTTCCTCATCCTTGGAACTCAAAGGTCCTTTAGGCTCACCAGTTAATTCCTTGTTGTCATTCTGTACTTCCCCTGCTTTTTGATGTGCATCATGTTTCAGCTCTTCGGTTTTACCACCGTTAGGCTTCTCAACCGTTGTTGCTTTAGAAACCAGGTCTTGTTTGGCCTCATGTTGATCATGTGGTTTCTTGACCACCGGTGATGGTGGCTTAGTCTGATGAGGGCTTTCTGTCTTGACTTTGGAATGTCGGATGTAGAGTTTGTTATCCTTGAACATAGCTGAAACCGAGTCAATATCAACGGTCATAGGAACGGGAATTTCGTGGCGGAAACGAATCCATTTGTTTCCACCAGTTGGACGTTCTCCTGTTAGTCTTAGCTTCCTTGTTGTGGTTACTGCCACCTTAACTTGTTCTTTCTTGAATCCTAATCACAGAAAACAATGCATTGTGAGCTTGATTACCTTTACCAAAACAACTTATCTCTCTTTCTTTCTGTTTAATGTAGAGAAAAGAATAAACAAAGATTCCGAACCTGGAAGATCAACGACAAGGATCTCAGCGTCTGGTTCAGAGGTCCATCTAGTTGCAGGCTCAAATTCTTGGTAAATTCTAGTTGCAGCCATTCCCTCTCTCTCTCACTCTCTCTTTCTTTTTTTTTATCTTTGGTTTATATATAAGTAATGTTTTTGTGTTGTGAGAAAGCAGAGAAACATATCAAATGAATTTATAGGCAAAGAAGATTATTAGACAGCATAGAGTTTTTTGTTTGATTTGGTTTTGGTTTGAAGAAACGAAGGCTTAGTTCTTTTGGTTTTCTTTGTCTTGAAGATTTTAATTATTCTTTGGATTGAGTTTAATATTAAGTAATACCTTTTTCTATTTGTTATATATTCATATTGTATTCTCATGTACTACGAGAATAATAATTTCCTGTATACACGTTGCATGAAGATGAATCCAAACATCAAAACCACCATTGTCTGATGATTGTCATGCACACCATCCTTCCATTATAAACTTGATTTTAATATCTTTTTTAACTGATAATATTTTTTATATAAACATAAATAAAGATATGACCAAAACAAAAGTTGAAGAGGTTTTTTAAGTTGCAGCTTATTACAAAACCGGTTTCTCACAATCATAATTCATTATGCAAACATAACACTGTTGCAAGCACTTCAAATAATAATTCCAGGCCTAGCAATTACATTCACAAAAACACAAACACAAGCTATCAAATGTTCTTCCTCTGCTTGATTTTCCAGTCCAAATATTTCTCAACAACATTGAGTCCACAAAGCTCCTTCACAACAGGCATTGTTGCTGGAACAGGCAAATCAAAGCTCAGATCAGCCCCTTGCTGGTTATCACTCCATGTCTGAATCTGTTTGTTTGCTTCTTTGACAGCTGCTCGGACCGCACAGTGAACAGAAGCCGCTAGAAGCAATGGCGGTTCACCCGAAGCTGTATCAAACCCCCCACAAAACAAAAGTTTAACCACTTTCAACCAATAAGGTATCTGGATATAAAGTAAGTCACACCTTTGGATGAAAGAACACGGTTCTTGTGATGTCCACTGTTGAGAATCTCGACATTAAACTGTCTTGGAATTGTATCAACCGTTGGGATCTTGTAAGTCCATGTGCTGTCAGTAACTATGAGACCGTCTGAGTTCATTAGGTACTCTTCAAGCATGAAGAACCCTAGTCCTTGAACAAATGCTCCTTCAATCTGCAAGATTTACAATGAAACATTTACAAATCCAGACCAAGAACCATAACAGAAACATTACAACACATAGAGTGGGTTTTAACCTGTCCTAAATCCACAGCAGGGTTGAGACTTTTCCCACAATCATAGATAATATCCGTGCGCAGAATCGTGGTTTCACCAGTCAAAATGTTTACTTCAACCTGTTGATTACAACCACATAAGTGTAACATTGTTTCACAAACTGTTTAGTAAGCTAAGAGGAGCTTTACCTCGCTCGCTGCAACTCCATAGTTAAGGTACTGAGCACTGTGGGAATCTGGCGAGTATGTGTTACTAACAGACATGCTTATGGATTGCTTGTAAGCCTACACATGACAATACAAGAACAAGAATGTTCATAATTCCATTCATAATAACCAGAGAATACGAAAAGTTACAACAAGTATGAACCTGACTGATGAGGCTATCCCAAGTCACAGGTCCTCCTGTTTTCTCCACCAAATCAGTCTTGACAGGTAACAGCCTCTCAACTAAGCCATCACAGCAAATCCTAACGGCTTCACTACTAGCCTCAGAGCTTGTGCTACCACCAGTTACTGAGCCTTGCACCATACTCAGAGTATCGGTCTGTATGACACGGATCTTCTCAAGAAGCTCATCGCTTGTAGTACTGCACTGTATCAGCCCAAGCGAAAATGCAGCCATCTGTTTCACCTTTGTCCATAGCCCTTGTCCTATCTCAATCCCTGGAACCTCAACCACTATCGACCCATCACTCAGCACACTCACTCTTCCTGGTGTTAACCGCAAACCCACTCCATAAACCGCAGGCACACGCGAGATCCCTCTCTTCCTCCATTTGCTTGACGCATTAAACTCATCAACAACCTTCCTCCTCTGGCTAAACCCAGAGAACTCTTCTAGCTTCTCCCAAAGCTGTGGCAACGTGTACTCAGTGGACTCACCAGCTTTCTTAGTGTAAAACAGCTTCAAGCTCTCATACGCATGGAGATTAACCTTCCTGATCTCATCTACATCAATAGAAAGATATGAAGCTACTTTCTCAATGATGGCTTCAGCTATGTAAGATCCTTGAACATCCCCAGGAGCTCTAACAGCTGTCCTGCTCACAGTGTTTGTTTTGCATAATTTCACATCAAATGAGAGAGCGCCCCAATCATACTTCATCAGTGCCCCTTGGATCCCTGATGGCATGAGAGGGCTTATATCTTCGCTTAGCCCTGCATCAAGTAGCAGCTCTAAGTCTAGAGCAGTAACCTTCCCATTGGATTTGAATCCAACGCTATATGTGATTTTCATCGGATGTCTTCCTCCGGTTGTTATCATATCTGTTTTTCTGTTCCCATAAGTCCTCACTGGACGCTGCATTTTTGTTGCTGCAAGTGCACACGCTGCAGCAACCTATAAGATCAAAGAGATTAATGTTACATTAAACATCAAATACTCAAGTACACCTGAGAGTAAGAACTTACAGGCATTGACTTCATGACTTTGCCACCGAAGCCACCTCCAACTCGTCTAGTAATGACACGGACATTATGCTCAGGAACACCAAGACATCCAGCGATGGTTCGGTGTACATACTCAGGGGCTTGAGTCGAGCTATAAACCAACATACAGTTGTCTTCATCTGGTACTGCAAGAGCCGTTTGTGTCTCCATGTAGAAGAAGTACTGTGACCCTAAACTTATCTAGATATCAACCACAATCACAAAGATTAACATGATGATCAGACAAGACAAGGGCTTGAGAAAGAGAGTAAAGGAAACAAACCCACCTTTGATCCAAGAATCTTATGTTCAGCGTCAGCCATTCCCTTGGTGATATCACCAACTGGTTTACTCTGTAGAAATGAAGGGATCTCGAAGAGACTAGACTTCTCAACAGCTTCTTCTAAAGACAGTATAGGAGGTTCTAAACCCTCAGTGTCGTAATCAATCACAACAAGATTTACTGCGATATCTGCAAGCTTTTGACTCTCTGCAACCTGCACATATAACACAAGTTGAATCTAATTTTATTCTTCATAAATGCAGATATTGCAGTAATCCGTCACCAGACTTACCAAGAAGGCGATGATCTCACCAGCACCATGGGTGATCTCTTCTGCAAACAAAAGATCCGAGGCAAAGAAACCTTTGGTACCAACATTTTGTCCACCTTTGGGAATATCTTTGTAAGTTATTATGCCAAGAACTCCCTCTGGAACTCTGTTCTCCTTGAACCTTATACACTTGATCCTAGCCAACGGCATTGTACTGTAGATAAATGCACCATATAGACAGTTCTCCGGTGAAGGTATGTCAGCTACATACACAGCCTCACCTGTAAGATCATTCAAAACAGTTACAGAGAAACAATGTTAGCCCTTTTCATCAAGGAAGTCTCTAAAGAGAATCAAGACCGGTCATGAGCATAGGCATGAGAACAAAAAATTATAAACCAAAAAAATTATATAAATCATTACTAAATAGCCTCCAAAATCTTAGGACCGGTTCTAAAATGTATTATATAGAACTCACCAGATGCTTGAAGCTTAGCTCCAGCCTTTACAATGCCTTTACCGACCGGAGTATGTTCTTGAGTTTCAACTATCTGTTGTGCAGATGACAACATAGCTTCACGTTTCAAAGATCCAAAACCGTTCTCTTTATATCCGTTGAGCAAACCGCTTGTTGTCAAAGATGATCCGAAGAACTCGAAGAGGAAAGTAACAGCCAAGCTTGATTTATAACCAGGATTCAAAGTGCCCTTATCAGGTACTATCTCCTCTTTAAGTAAGCCAATAGCTTCCATCAAAACTTCATCAGAGATAACTTTCCCCACAAGGAAGCCTTCAACCTTCCTCACCCTGTGTGCATGTTTGGTCCCATAAGCACCAAAAGCTAACAAACAATCATTTACAACAACACCATCACGTGATTCATTCAAAGAAACTTCAGCTGAGAAAGCTGCGTTGAGAAACGCCAATGCGTTTCCTAGAGGACGTGGAGCTGCTCTGTAAGTTTCAAAGAGGAGACGAGTATCTGAAGAAGAAGAACCGTTCTTCAATGGCCTCCAAGATGGAATCATCACGCTCACAAGAAGATACTTGGCTACAAGAGGAGGCTGTTGTAGAAACTCTTCCAGTGTAAACTGTTCTTGAACATTGGAGCCAATACTCATGATCTTAACAGTAGCTCGGGCAGCAACAAGTATGGTTGTGAGATCTGAAGGAAACTGTTTCCTCTGCGCCATCATGATGTTCCCACCTAATGTTCCAGTGTTCCTAACGAATCTGGTTGCTATCTTCTCCATGTGAGCTGCGAGTTTGGCCAGCATAGAGAAACTTTCTCTCTCTCTTAGAAACTCAATAGCTTTTGAGATAGTAACAGCAGCTCCTAGCTCAACTCCTTTCTCATCTCTTCTTACCACAGTGAGCTCAGGAAGCCTCCTTATATCGACAAATCTTGAGTACTTCTTCTCTTTCTCTTCTTTGTAATAACCGGTGCTTGTGTTACCAGCAACTAACTTAACAGACATGCTATTGTCACCAAGCTGTAATAAGCTTTGGAGCTCAGAGATACTTCCAGGGCTTGACCATCTGTACTTTCTTGAATCATCAAGACTCGTATCCATCTTGAGCTCCTTCTTCAAGAACTCAGGAAACGTAGACGACAAGGTATGGTCATAACAAGGCATTTTCTTCAAAGCATCATCTCTGTTCTCTCCCTTCTTACAAAAGGAGTTGAATCCAAGATCTTCTATATCCACATCCTTAGCAAAGCTCTTACAAGCGTCCACAAGCGGTCTGTATCCAGTACACCTGCACAAGTTCCCCGACACAGCCTTCTCTGCTTCAGCAGCAGTGAGGTTCGACGAACCGTTGTTGAGAGGGTCATGAGAAGACTTGTCGGCGTTCAAGAGAGCGGAGAACATGGAGACGCTCATGCCGGGTGTGCAGAAACCGCATTGCGTTGCGTGGAAACCGGCGATACGCTCGTGGACAGCGTGGAACCCGGATCTGCTGTTGCCTAGGCCTTCTGAGGTGGTGATGGAGCAGCCGTCGATGCTGCAGAGGAGTGTAAGACACGAGCTGACTGTGAAGTCATCGACTTTGTCGAGGAGGGGATCGTACTTTGAGAGAAGAACAACACAAGCGCCACAACCACCTGCGTCCGGAGAAAGATACGTTAGTTAAAGAACACAAAAAGCCAAACGCAAAGAGACTTGAAACAGATTATACTTCTCGGATGGGTTCCTTGCGTTACAGACTAATAAGTACGTATATAGTCACTTTGCCAAATGTAAATACAAACCTTTTGAAAAAACAAATACAAACCATTTAGGGTTGACTTCAAATCTTCAGTTAAAAGTAAGAATATGTAAATCATGGCCTCAAAAGTTTAATGTATTCAATTAAAGGATTAATATTTCATCATATAATGTGTTGTTTAAGATTTAAGTATTATCAACTGTTCTATCTTGATAGATTAAAAGTGAATTCTTACATTCTGTACATNGCATGTAAATTCACAAGACCTTTTTTTTTTTTTTTGCTGGAACGCAGGCGAAAAGTGTGGAATTCACAAGACCGTATTTGATAAGGGAGAACCCGATATGCAAATCAAACTTTTCTTATTAATTGAAAAAAGTAACGCCAATATCAAGTAGATAATTTGGCATTTGCAGTTTACACTTTGCATAGTTACTTTTACGAGCAAAAATTCTAAGAAAATGATATAAAAATAATTTTTACCAAAAGAAATGATATAAAATATTTATTATATGTGGACTTGAATAAGCCGTTTATCGGTTTGAATTCCTATTGAATTTTCTATGTATTCTCTGAAAAAAAAGAATAGATAGTCAAATGATTTTTATCCACACATAAAAATTCACACGACCGAATTGATAATGGATTATAAATCCGATATGTTTAAAACCTCCCTGTTGATTGAACGATGATCCCAAAATTAAATTTTACACTTTGCATAAATACTTTTACGAGCAGTTTTAAAAATAAAATCTAAAAAACGTCTACTCCTTATGATAACGGAGTATTATTTGTGGACTTGCAATAGCCGTTTATCTGCGTTGATTTCGTCGTTTCTTAAATGATTAAATCAAAGTCCTAATCAGAGTCTTATGTCAGAGTACTCTAGAATCTGAATACCCCTTATGACAAAAAGTAAAAAGATATCAGTCCTTAGAAAAGATAATCAGTCAGATCTTACAGTTTCCACTATTTATTTAGTTTAATCTCTCAAGAAATCAGATGTAAGAACACAAAAACATCCATAAAGGCTAAAGCTGTCTACACAGACTGCAGAAAAATCATAATTTTTATAGTTACCGAATCTAAAACTCTCTTTTTAAAAAAAATCTAAAAACTCTTGTTAACTCATGAACAAGAAGATAGAGAGTTAACCTTGATTAGTTACAGGAAAAGAATTAGTCTAATCTTATAATTAGTTTTCAAAACCAAATCAGAAAAAGAACCAGAGTCTAATCTTATAGCCTCTACTCTTAGGCAAACTTTGAGGATCGTATCAAGTATCAACGTACCTTCGCCACAACCGAGCTTGACGCTCTTGAATGGAGTCTTGTTACGCAAGAAATCGATGAGTGTGGTTGAAGGGTCAACAGAAGAGAGACTGATCTCGAATCTTTCTCCATTAACGGCGAAAACAAGAGAGGCTTTCTTGATCGCCATCGCTTCTTCTTTCTCTTCGATCACTCTCTTCTCACCCATTGTTTCTTTTTTTTTTCTTTGTGTAGCCAAGATTTAGTAGTTCCACAACATATATTCTCGTAATCTTGACTTTAGTTTATGCAATGAGTGAGTGACATAGTTTTTTTAGTATTTTTCTGCAGCCTCTGTGCAAGAATAATACACGATTAGATTCTCTCCATCAATATATATTTATTTTTATATATATTTATGTCCCTTTATGTTTCGATAGAAAAAATATTTTTTACGGTTGGCGTATTGTTAACGTATATTGCGATTAGGTAGGTTAATGAAAGATAATGCTAACCACTACATTAAATTATGAAAAATGGTTGTCATCATTCGTGGACTGTTTTTTATTAAAGAACCTTTAGACCAACCAAACTTTACTTGTGTTTTCTTATCGTTTACTTTTACATGATTTGACTCTGACGAGTGGTCCATAAGAGTATGTTAGTAACAAATGAACGTGAGGGTAAACTGTTAAGATGTGTCGTTTGAACCCATAAATAACAAAAGAATGACGCGCGGATAAAGCTGAATAGCTTAGAGACATTTTTTACATTAAGTCTTTTTGGACCAAAATGTTGCATTAATAAAAAGAGAAAAAATTATAGCATAGTAAAGTAAGGAAAAACATAAAACAGCTATTAAACCTGAAGCTAACAAACCATACAACTAAGAAAAACGGAAGAAATATGGAGATCCATATAACCTACAAAGAGACGTGTGGAGAACTTTAAGAACCTCCAACGTCATCTGACTCTCAGATACTCCATAGACACACACAATTAATTTGAATACTCGAATTTTCAACTTTATCGGAAAATGTATAGTGCAGTTTAATATGAGGAAAAGATCAAGCGCACGATTCTTGATTCACAAAATTTGTCTGGTTCTTTATTTTTGATTTTTCTTTTTTGAACAACATATTTATTCTTCATTTTTGAATTTTGAATTTTTGTTTTTTCTTAAAAAGAAATTTTGTGTCGAATATGTGTACGTTCATCATTAAATAATCAGATTTTCAGCTTTACCGAAAATGTATGGTATATTTATAAACCAATGGACTGCTATTGATTCGGGAAAATAGTTATAAAATAGTCGTATTTATAACTGAGTTAGCTAATGTATAAGATTACGTACTATCCTGAAAATAATTATTGGTCATTTTCTTAAGTTACTTCTTTGAATTTTTATCGATTCATAAGATATATAGAAATATGATATATTTGATTAAACTTTATAATGTGCTATCAATGGTGTTAGAAACAAATTAACTTCCACTATTCATTTGAACAAATGGTTTAAATAAATGTGCTATCCTCTGAAACCTATAAGAGAATAGTACTGTTTAGAAAGGGGAAAAATCAAACCATAAGATAATGATATATTAGTTATAGTTAGTAGCTTCTTAAGAATAGTCAGTTAGTCATACAAGCATATATTATGGTTGAAAACGGAGTTATAATTGTTATAAGTCAATTACTTTGACAAATTAATCTAAACAATGATAAAAACACATCACATAAGACATATAACCTTGTCTGTTCGATTTCGTATGCTGATGTGACCCTTAAAGGAATAGTCAGGAGCAGCCAAAATAGAATTTATGGTTAACAGTTGACACTACACGGGCAAGTATGGTCCAGAAGAGATTGAAACGATAACACAAAATTTTTGTTTGGGCTTTCAATGAAACGATATGGTTTAAAGTAGTTCGTCGGTTTGTAATATTATACTAATAGTAGTGCTTCGTGTGGTGGATGGTGTTTATGGATATCTGTGATAATTTGAAGGGGAAGAAGAAAAATGATTATTCTAACTAATCAGATTTTAATCTCCTCGGACGAATCATATTTACATGTGCAGTTGAGGTGTTCAAATGCTACAACCCTATTGACATTTTCAAAAGTTGTCTGATATGCAGTGGCGGATCTAGAAATTTTTTTAAGTGGGGACAAAAAAAAGTTAATTTACTAGTTGGATTTTATATGATATTTTACATGAGTGAGTTTTATATCTTAAACATCTAGAAGAAAATAAACTAAATAATACAGCTAAAAAACTTTTTTATATAACTGAAAGAAGAAATAGAATGAACCACTAACAAATAAAAAACTGAAACCATTTGTCCAAACAAAATTGAATTTAATAACAAGAACAAATAACCAAAAGAAGAGAACGATGTAAAAAGAATATAACACTTGCAATAAGTTAAATCAGAAAAGTGAAAGAAGGAAAATATATAAAAACAGTGCAAAAAGTTGAAAGTGGGGATTTGATCCTCGGTTTGAGTGGGGGCAGAAACAAGCTTTAGCCAGCGATGCTGCAGGATATTTGATTATACTAGTGAAAATAAATTTACTTGTAAATTATTATGGGGCAACTGCACCCTTCTTGGGCTTAGTAGATTCGCCCATGCTGATATGGTCCGACTGATAATCATTTTAGAATTGTGAGATGGCACACATGTCTTCACTCAAAACTGAAAAAAAGAAAGTTTATTAAAAGTTGTATAATTTGGTACTGGTAACTCACTGGATATACTACTTGGACATCTAAAGAGGGCGAACGTTTAAGGTTACGAGACGGGAATTAATTTGACGTGCTCTATGCCTCCTATCTATTCTTCAGTCCAATGAGATGGATCTAGACCCGATGTTTTTTGGTTAAAAAACATTGTGGACATTGTCATAAATACATGACTATGATCTTTTCTTAAAATAAAGTCATATTTTAAATTTTATGACAACGGCTTGTATAGATTAAGGTTTCGTAATAAAATTAGAAACAGAGATTAAGGTAAGCGTTAATGTTTGTCTATGTGTTATGAATTATGATAGCTTGCATATAGCGTAATATCAAATAACTTGGTCTATGATTGATCTCTTCTCACATTGTCTAGTTTAAGGATATCACATCTTAGTTTTTTGGAATCTTTTTGGTCGATTAACTTTTTAAAATAAGGACCACTTCTAAAAGTAAAAGAAACATAAACAAAAAAAAATCAGAGAAAATAATATATAAAAACAGAGTGACAATGAGGCTCTATAGTCTACACTATGAAAGAATAACATTGCTTTTTGAAAGTGAAAGATGATCCATAGTTTCATACACAAATTATGATCCCAAGGAGTTAGACTAATCAAGCACTAAATTTACCTTATCAGCCCACTAAAGATTGCGTATAGATTAGGCCCATCAAGAGTTATTATTATGTCCACTAAAGAATCCATGTAACAGTAGTAGAAGACAACAACTATCTGGTAAACACGGGTTACCTTGTATATACTTAGGCTTGCAATTTCGGCCGAACCAAGTGTACTTACCGAGCCAAACAAGTTTTTCTTTTTTTTTTTTTTACTTCATCTTCCTTATTCAATCCCAACATGGACAATGTTTTGAATACAAGAGCTGAAGCAGCTAAAATAAAAACGACAACCAGATTAGATGGCTAATACTAATTATAAGAAACACATGTGAAACAGGTTTGCAGTTATGATGAAATCCTTGGCGAAGACTTCCACTAGCTGTCAAAGTGCGAAACCAGAGATAAAGGTAAGAGTCCCGTAGTGCCGAAGAGTGTTGCAATCGTTGGTGGCGAGTGGCACACTTCATGCGATCCAATCCAAACAGCTTTGCTTTAACAAGAACCTTGATCTCTTTGATCAGTACATGAGATGGCTTACTAGTTGAAGTATGCAATCTTACATTTCTTTCCTTCCACAACACATATAAATTAGCTTGAAATAACATATAGCAAATCTCCTTGACCTTTGCGTTACCTGCTGCAGACGGTAACCAAGAGATGATGCTCTGAAAATCTAGCGGAGCAGAGAAAGTCGGAGCAATAAAAAAACTGGTCCAGACCTCTTGAGAATAAGAGCATTGAAAGAAGATGTGATTGCGGTTCTCATCGGAGGCATCACAAAGGAGACAAGTCGAAGAACCATTCATTCCCCACTGTTGCAGTCTGTCTTTCGTTGGAAGCCTATTGAGGGTGGCTACCCACGAAAGAAAAGCATGCTTAGGAATTCTGGTTTTAAACCAAATAGTCTTATGCCAAGGCACAGAAGGAGGAGCTGGATACAAGGTCTCCCATGTCTTTGAGGCAGAAAAACGACCAGGCTCCGAGTCTGGAGCATTTTGCCATAAGAAAGCATCAGGAATGTCTGGAGAAAGATCAGGAAGAGTTCCGGGAAGACAAGCTTTAATAAGCTGAATAATCCTATGACGACCTCTTGGTAAAAGCCAAGAGTTTCCAGAGATAACTTCTGAGACGTGTGCTGAAGATGAAATGCCTAATACACGAGGGCCATTTGGTCCGGATATGCTGATTAAAGGGCCCAGACCGGTCCAATTATCATGCCAGAAAAAAGCTTCAGAGCCTGAGTTTATCTGACAGAAAACAAAAAGACGAGCGACAGACCTGAGTTTCATCAACTGCCGCCACATAGAAGATCCAGAATTATCAAAATTCGCAGTCCAAATAATTCCATCAGCTATTCCGCCACATACAAGTTTTTTTGTTTGAACCTCCAAAGCATCTTCACACGATTTTCCCATATGTTTTATGTTTTTTTTCTGTTGAACAAATGCATATGTTTTATGCTATTTGTGATTTGTCGTTAGTGAGTAGCATTTTCCCGTTTTATTTTCTTCTGAATCAACCTTACTAAGTTACTATAAAAGTTGGGTTCCCCTTCTTATTTAAATTTTATTAGTTCTCTATCTTAGGGCTTTCAATTGCCCAATCCTGACGCTTAAGAATATGCAAATTATGTTGAAAAAATTGCTAGAACACATTAAAAAAACTACTACATTGTCCCTTTAGCATAAATCTT
>OVBX01003041.1:0-18092 GCA_900406325.1 Erucastrum elatum | reverse complement strand
TATATATATATATATATATATATATATATATGAAATTGTCTGAATGCCACTATTTATAAATCAGAAGAAGTATTATTAAGCAATCAAAAGAATATGAGACTGCCTCGATTAGATTAATCACATATTTGAAGTTCCAGCCTCAAAACGATTATAAGAAATTACAGAGTAGAACCATAAATAATCTCGAGGGCAAGTATGGTATGTATAAATTATTGTCTGTTATAGAATTATGGGATCATTATATGTCGACTTCTCAATATGATTAGATGATTGGTTTTAATAATTTGCAATATGATTGGACTAAATATTTCTGATATAAGAGACTGAAAAAATAAAATGTAAGGCAACAAGTCAGTAAATTCTGAGTGCTTTTCGTTTTGCTAAGTATAATTTAGAGTGGTCGCCTTTAATTCCTAATACGTGTACAGTTCTGCTAATCACTAATCAGCATAATTAAATTTGAAACCAAACAAACACCAATAATATAATTTAAGTCAATCCATCTACATTTTAGTATAATAGCACCATCTAGCACTAATACAAACTTAATTAAATCATCTTTCATCATCATATAGCCATGGCAATATATGTGTATAGATAAAATATATATAGAAAGATTACACTTTTTTTTGGTGCAAAATATAGAAAGATTACACATAAATGCACGGATGCATTATGCATATGTATCAATTTCGTTGTTGTACTGACAAAAAGACGACATGTATATAAATTAACGGTGATGAAACACTTCAGATGGGTATGGTTCAAATGCCTAATTTGATATATATATATATATATATATATATAGAAGATCTTAGGAAATGAGTCTTTTAATATGTGTAATTAAGTATTGTGTTACTTAATATATATATATAGTTTTGATGTTTATCAAATAAATTTGAATAGTTACGATTTAATGATTTTTAAAGTAGCTAAATTCAAATAAAATAGTTGTTTATGCAATGAATAGTTTAACTTATGTGATTTTTCATGTCTTCATGTGAATGAGAAATTATCAACTCTAAAACCTCTATTCATCTTATATATTTAAATTTGTTTTTATTAAATTATTTTCTCAGCTTGTAATATAATTAAAGAAAAAGTCAAAACATATAATATTGTATGATATGGTGGGAGATTAGTGGCCAATAAGTTCTTATCTGACTTATCATTCCCCTTCTACATTTTATAGTAACACTAATAAAATGCGGTTTAGCTTAAAGTTTAAACCTTTTCTGTTTGTTTCATTTGTGCTTTGATTATACTAACAAATGCATTGTTAATATGTATGGTCACATATTAATTAAATAGTTAAAGCAAGTACATTCCTAGTGGTTCGACTACACCGATGGGTTAAGATGAAGATGAATGTGGATAATATTATATATGTATTGGATACTTCAATCGGCTTTGACAGTGAGTTAGTTTTTCTTCTTCTTTTTTGTCAACAAGCATACTTTATTTCCTGATATAGTATTAGAATTTAGCAACAAAAGCTATAAACATAAATCAATTAACCCTAGCACTAAACATGTTATACGTGTTTAATATATGTAATTAGGGTTGTTCTTGAGAATTGAGTGAGTTCAACCCGAGAAAAAGTGTGGATCGAGAAAAAAAAATGTATGAGAAAATCTTTAATTTTCTACCTTTATAGAAATTAGGTTTGTAACTATATTAACCAATGAATATTTTGTAAAATAATTGGTCCATTGTTGTAGCAAGCTCAAGCTTCCCAATGCCGATCGTTCTTATTTGTCACTGCTCTTATTTTTTGTGTGAAAGGGTTTGCCACTATATATAGGATATTTAACGAACAAGCAGATAAGATCTATCAATATATGAACATATCATTATAGTGAGTCCAGAACATCATGAAGTCTGTTTCATCAACAACGCTACATAAGTTTTACGAAACAAAAAAACAACAACGCAACATAAGTTTCACTGTGAGTTTTTGTCTACACACCCAGTTGCCGTCCCGATATATTTAGTGGCCTGAAAGCATATATATTAATTTGGGTGGCCTATGTTCTTTTTTTTTTAAAAACATATGTTTAAATACAAAAATATTAAAAACATATAAGATGATATCGGGAAACAATACTCAAACTCAAAATAAAACATCAGAATTATGTTTCTCTAACCATTTGACAATAATCATTTCTAAGGAAGTGGCTCTAATTTTTTTTTTAAATAATTGGTGGCCTGAAGCTTAAGCTTCACGAGCTTTATTGAAGGGACGCTGTGTACACACCTTGATGAACCTCAAATTTATCTTCATACTGCATTCGTATTCGACCAACCAATACTAATTTCTCGACTATGGATAAAAAGTTCTAATACTTCATGCAACGACCACTAATTTCTTGACTATCTTGATGCCAGAGTTTTAAGCTCCACTAAATTTCATGCAGTAGAGCATTGGTCTTATAATCTCATTTTTTTTTAAATAACATATATAGGTATAGGTCTCAAAATTATTTAAGAAAGTTAATAAAAAAATCTTATTAAGTATCTAGACTCTTCTTGCAATGGTCTGACATAAATTTGTAAACTGGTATAGGTTAAAAAGACTAGTAACGTGATTCCAAAGGAAAAATCACAAGTAGTTGTTTCGATACAAATCAACTAGTAATGTGTTTCTAAACCAAATTATATATGATACATTTGGGATTTGGCTCATAGGTATCCAATATATATTCCGGTTGGTCTGACTCAGATATTCAAAGGTCGGTGATTTTGTAAACAAATAATGACCAGTTTAATTAGCATAATAAGTTAATAACTAATACTAATGCGAGGCTCGACATTATTAATATTTTATCACATGGTTGCAATTGCATAATGTCTTGAGAGCCGACCTTAAAGCAAAGGCCACCATTTTAGATAACGACTCCCTTGTAGTTTGATCTTATTAATATTATGTTTTTTGTCACCCACTCGTTTCATTATACTGTAGTTAGATAACTTTGTTAGTCAAGCTATAACTAATGTAATTGTTAAATTGGATGCATTTTTTTCCTCACAATAAATACATTATCATAAACACCTAAGTATATACTACTGTATTTTGTTTTCTTTTGAAAAGCGTAACCCAATTTTTTTGAATTGTTGAAAAAAGCGTAACCCAACTTGTGACTTTAAATAATTTTGATTAATGCTACCATGTTCTTGATTTATTTTGTAACAGAGGTTTAAGTGCTTAAAACATTATCATAGACGACTATAAATATATGTTTTAAGGGCAAACCAACTTGTGGCTTAATTTACACCAAAAAAAAACTTGCGGCTTAAAGATATGTTCTTGAAGTTTTGGTAACGATGCGCTCTTTTGTTCTCCCAACGTATATGAAAGCCATTTTTGATATTTTTTTTTTGTCAACTGCTTCATTTTAAAAGTTTTAAATATAAATAATAAGAAAGTGTTGATAATTCATGAGCCAGCCTAATGTGATTATAACACGTGGAGAGAGGTGTGTGTTTAAATCACTCTCATGAAAAACACGAAATATTATACCTACACTCGGAGAAATTAAAGAAATATATTAGAATGATATGTTTTATATACAATTTTCTACGTCACGATTTTTTTTATCTAAATAAGGATCCTTTTATCGGGCATAAAGCTTCAATTTACACACAAAAAAGTATTAGGCTTTGAGTTTTAGTTTATTAATTAAATTTTGTAAGAAATATACGTATACAGACGTATTACTATAGTGACACTAAATACTGATAAATATCCTTTTACAAATATAATTAGAATAGTTTATTGTAACAAATTTGGAATATTTTTCTTTCAACTATTCTCTATGTCAGATAATTAATCAATTAAAGAAAGGAAAAAAAGTGAACGAGCATGGAGAAGCATGATGATGACAATGGAATGACAACAAAACGGTCGTAAAGCATGACTCGTCTCTCTATAAATAACGACATTTGTCTTCATCATTAGTTCATAACCAAATTCATCTTTACTTGTTATTTTCAACACACTTAGTTCTTCTTTGGTTTTAGTATAGTTAACATAATAAAATGTCGTCTATTGGAGCAAACTACGCACAACTACAAGTCATGCAGAAGAAGCAGAAGGACAAGATGATGAAGAAGAGACTGGAGAAGGAGAAAGATGGCGGCATAGACGGTGGAGAGGGAGACAGAGTTTCTTCCGCTGCCACTGGAAAGAGTAGTAACAGAATATTTCCGGTCAAATCTTCTCAATTGACGACTTACGAGGAAGAAGTAGGAAGACACCAGCAAGTGTGAGATTTGTCTTCTGTTTAGGAAGACTTGTGTCTCTTCTTCTTTCCTATTTAGACTTTGCGTCTTTGTGTGTGTGATGTGATATAAGTGGTCGATCGCCTTTGTGTCTAGGTTTTAAGCTACGTAATTCGTGCAGGTTTGCTTTGTTGGATGTTGATGTTGGTAAGTTGTATTAAAATTATCTGTTGAATGTTGATGTTGGTCAATTGTATTTTTCGTATAATGCATGTATGTTCAGCCAACTTGTAAAATATTTGTCTATCGATCATTTTTTTCTTTCTAAATGTTCAATCAATCAGATTTCGTTGGCAAAGTTCTGTGATTAACAATTCTTGTTAATTAAACACTTGTAACAAATTGATATAGATATATATCAATTTGCTACAAATAGTTTCGAAAATGATTTCATCATAAGACCTAGAATCTTTAGGTATCGAAAAAACCATGTTTTGGTAAATAGTCCAATATCGAATCCCATGTATAAGGTCAAAAGACTCTGGTGGAAATTTAGCAATTACAAACTGATATAAATCAATATTTAGAAATTACATACACCGTGTAAGTGATAAATTTGACTAAAACTAATTTAATGGTATTCGTTTTTGTTGTTAAACAGCTAAACCTTTTTTAAAAAATATATTGATTATTATCTTGCAGTTCTTGCAGACCTAAACATTGAGAGTTGAGAGACCACTCTGCATCTCTAGCAGTCTCTAGGAATAAAATAGTCATAGTAAGACAATATATATGTTTGACGTTGAAGGTAACTAAGATCTGAAAACGTCATCAAGTTCGTAGATTAACGAAGTTAACATTTTTATGTTATAGATCAGTCTATTTATCAACTTCAACGTTAGTCAATGCTTGTGAGTCACGTCACGTCAAATTTGCTCGATTCCAAACTTGGATATAAAATTTTATACACGAACTTTGTGTTTTTGTTTGCTTGGTTTTGATTAGATTATTTACTTTTTCCACCTAATTAAAAGAATCGTCGTCTCTAGTAAATAGAATATAAAATTGATTTCTAGCAAATAAGGAAACTCGATTATCTCGTCTTTGTATGGTGAGTGATCTGGACTGTGATTTATCCTTCAGATTACGAGTGAAGTTGAGTCTTCTTAAACAGTACTCCTGCTCAAGCTTAATATGCAAGGATTAAGTATCCGCGCTTGTCAAATATGTTTTTCGCATGATTATATAGTTGTATTTTAGCAAAAAAAATGATTATATAGTTGCCTAGGTAAATATACCCGCTACTTGAATCGTTTGATCTTGGATCGTTTCTCAGATAAAGTAGCTATATATTCGAATGGGCTTTGGTATCTAGTAAACAAAAAAGTCAAAACTATGTGACGAGCCACTTGAGTATGATATCACAGTGGAGTGTAGCTCTGCAGCTTTGTATCCGATTCATCAAATGCAATTGCTCGGTATTCTGCTTAAGAAGATCTGGCCGCCACCTTCTCTATCTTTTTTCCCACTAATTAATTTCCAAAGTGATTGCATAGGTCGGGCTCTGAGTTTGAGATCGACGGAGAAGCTATCGGGCTTAATAATGGCTTGCCAATTACCACTGAAACTCAGGATTCAAAAGTAGTAAAACCGTTGTGACACATCAGAAGACCAGCTCGGTAAGACGGTTATTCTTCAAATGAAGTAATTCATTTAACTTTAAAGTGAACATAAGTCACTCAACATTTACGAACTCTTAGCTGAGCCACACTACATTGCATATTCTATAAGCACATAGATTTAGAGAGTAGTGGCATTACCTTGATCAGAAGTAAAGTGGATATCGCGTGAACTAGGCAGGATACTTGCTTTTTAGCTAAGCTTGAGGAACCAAAGGAGTGTTTGAATGATGGGAATATATAATATTTGTTAAAATCGATCGTTAACTAAATAACTTGAATGATTAAAAAAAAACTTGAATGATAAAAGGTTCAATAAGTGGTATATATTAGAGCTTAGATTTATTTATATAAATTAACTTCTCAAAGCTGAGTCTAAAGATATATTTCTTACCCCGTTTTTGAAAGATGCATAACAAACAATCCAAAAGATAACAATTATATGGTTAACTGTAACTTCTTCAAAGCAGCATAAAACACGAGAGTCACACTGATAAAACAAGTACAATTTCTCCAAATATTAGGGCCTGCAAGAAAAGGAGGGCAGTGAGTCAGAGATTAGGACAAAGTAAAGATGATTTTAGCCACTGTATATGCTTTCACATTATTGTGAAAAATGTGGCATGGAGTATAATTGGCGATGACGAGAGAGCACATGTGCATCACATGGTAATCATTATTTGCATATCGTATGCTTTCATGAGCATAGTTGTCGATAGAAACAAAACATGCGTCGAAGAGAGAACTGTGAATCTTTAATTTATTCCCATTAGCTAGGCATGAGGCCATGTGCTTCGATGCTCTCCCACGTTATATATTTTACCACTTTCGGACAAAAGAACTGCTGTCAATTTTCGGACAGCGTAGAAAGATAATGTCAAGGAGATAATGTACATGTGAAGGAAGCCACAAATAAAAAAACAATATTACAATCTTTATCCACGGGAAGCTAATTCGAGATGATTGTGATGTTGACAATTGTTTTTAGTAAATTTACATAATCGGTTTGGTGGTACATACCTTTACTATCACCATCTTAATGGACTAATCAATCGAGTTTGGTAACTAATCAATATATATAGGTCGGTCCTATAACAACAACTGCAAATGTAATCGTTATTTTTTCAACATAGGAAGAGAAGCCGGATAGTTTGGCAGAAAAACAAAGAAAAGACAATAAAACTTGCAAAATACATTTAAAAACAATATACAAGTAAACGTAAGGTTTTAATTAAGAATGTAAGTCTCTGTTTTTGTTTGAATGAAAAGAATTAATCAATTAGTTATATATAAAAGTAAATAAACGAAAATTAGAAAACTAACTTTGGAATAGTATGTTAATACTTAAAAATAAAGTGAACAAAAATATATACATTATAATTAATTTTTTTTGTTATAATTAAAATTTATGATATAATATTTAGACGTTGTGATTTTTGCCTGTGCTATTTTTATGATAATATTAAATGCTACGAATGGAATGTTTCCTTAAAGATTATTAGTATCTCAGTAACGTGTTTTTCACTTATAGTATCATCAGTGAATTAAATGGCCGATTAATCGTGTGATTAGTAGTATTAAATGAAGTCAATTTCTCGTCGTTTGTAGTAAATAATAGAAACACATCGACTCGTTTTAGCCTAAGCCGATACACGAGCTGAGCCGTATAGTAAATACAGTCTCTGTCGGTGGATAGGCCAGCCAGGCCGGCTCAAATCCGATAACACTCTCTTACCAGCCCACACACAGCTCTCTCTCTCTCTCTCTCTCTCCCTCGTTTTTATACTTATTGTTAAGTCAATTTTCTCTCTCTCTCTCTAAAGCTTCTTCGACTTCTTCGCTTCTCTTCTACGAAACTAATCGAATGCACAACTGATTGTGCTTTCTCCTCCTCCTCCTTCTCGCCATTTTCTCTCTGAGGTTAGTTCGATTCCTCCATTCTATGGATCTATCTATCTTCATGCTGCTTTTTAGTACATCCGATCTCTTCTGTGTAGACCATAGTTTTCACACAGCTTGATCACTGTGAGAGATCCGAGTGTTCAATTAGCTTCCATCAAGATCTGAGAATCGTACATTCGTAATCGAAAAACTTTCCTGATTTAGATTAGTTCAAATCTGGAAAGTAAAACGATTTGGATCGATAAAAGAGTAATCTAGTTAGTTAGTATTATAATTGCATTTTAGCTTCTCCTCCTACTTTGTGTGTTCTGATCTCTGATCTCTCTTCTTGCAGGGGAGTTGGATGTTCTGACGGTCTTTGTCTGGATAGATCTGAGTAGGGGCAAAGTCTCTACTTTTTTCGATTTCAGAATCTCTCAAGTGTGTAATTAGAAAAGAATGGCAAGTGCACTTGGTTGGAGATTTGGTTCTTCCAATGGAAATGGCCTTGCCCCAAATGACACCGTAATTCTTTGTTTATCCAAACACCTTGTCTGATTATATGTCTTAAAGTTCCCTTCTTTACTGTCGTATCCTTAACCAATGGAAAATAATACAAATGCAAGTTTGTTATATTTTATAATATATTCTCTGTTGCCTTGTCATGATTACAGGAGAGAAATGGGGATATGAAGATTCCAGATTCAGAGCCCCCAACTCCACATTCAACCGCAAAGATGAGTTTGAGGTAACGCAAAAATCTGTATTTCTCACTACACAGAGGCCAGTCAGTGATAAATTTTAGGCCTTATCAATACTATTGGTAGCACCCTAATCAAATGTAGTACCATTTTAAGTAGAAAATTAAAACCTATTTCCTTATCTCACCTGCAGAGATCGTACAACCAGCATGGAAGATCCAGACGGGACGTTAGCAAGCGTTGCCCAATGCATCGAGCAGTTGCGCCAAGGTTCATCATCTGCGCAAGAAAGAGAATACTGCCTCAAGCAGTTACTTGACCTTATAGAAATGCGTGAAAATGCATTCGGCGCTGTCGGATCGCACTCCCAAGCTGTGCCGGTGCTTGTCTCTCTCCTCCGATCAGGATCGCTTGGAGTTAAGATACAAGCTGCAACCGTCTTGGGTTCACTCTGCAAGGAGAACGAGCTTAGAGTTAAGGTGTTACTTGGGGGATGCATTCCTCCGTTGCTTGGTCTTCTCAAGTCCAGTTCAACTGAAGGACAGATGGCTGCAGCTAAGACGATCTATGCTGTTTCCGAAGGTGGCGTGAAAGACCATGTTGGATCCAAAATATTTTCCACTGAGGGAGTTGTACCTGTTCTGTGGGATCAATTGCGAAGTGGGAATAAGAAAGGAGAGGTTGTTGGTTTGTTGACCGGTGCACTTAAGAACCTCTCTAGCACCACAGAAGGATTCTGGAGTGAGACAATTCGAGCTGGGGGCGTGGATGTACTTGTGAAGCTACTTTCAAGCGGGCAATCGAGTACAGTCTCTAATGTGTGCTTCCTCCTTGCCTGCATGATGATGGAGGATGCCTCTGTTTGCTCCAGTGTATTGACCGCTGACATTACAAAACAGCTTCTCAAGTTGTTAGGATCAGGCAATGAAGCCTCAGTGAGGGCAGAGGCTGCTGCTGCTCTCAAGTCGCTTTCTGCGCAATCTAAAGAAGCGAAGCGAGAAATCGCCAATTCTAATGGCATTCCTGTTTTAATAAATGCAACAATAGCTCCGTCGAAAGAATTCATGCAAGGTGAATATGCGCAAGCATTGCAAGAAAATGCGATGTGTGCCCTTGCTAATATTTCCGGTGGTTTGTCATATGTCATATCGAGCCTTGGTCAGAGTCTTGAATCTTGCTCTTCGCCAGCTCAGACTGCTGACACTCTCGGGGCTTTAGCTTCAGCCTTGATGATATATGATGGCAAAGCAGAGACGACCAGGGCATCAGATCCATTGGTCATTGAGCAGACTCTGCTGAAACAGTTCAAGCCTCGTCTACCATTCCTAGTCCAAGAACGCACCATTGAAGCACTTGCAAGTTTGTATGGGAATTCAATACTCTCTGTTAAACTTTCCAACTCGGATGCAAAGCGTTTGCTTGTTGGACTAGTGACAATGGCAGCTAATGAGGTTCAAGATGAGCTTGTAAAGGCGCTTCTGATGATGTGTAACCATGAAGGCAGCCTGTGGCAAGCACTACAGGGACGTGAAGGGATACAATTGTTGATATCACTTCTGGGTCTTTCATCCGAACAGCAGCAAGAATGCGCTGTTGCACTTCTATGCCTTTTGTCTAACGAAAATGATGAAAGCAAGTGGGCGATCACTGCCGCTGGAGGTATACCTCCACTTGTTCAGATTTTAGAGACAGGGTCTGCCAAGGCTAGGGAAGACTCTGCAACCATCCTTAGGAACTTGTGCAATCACAGTGAAGATATACGCGCTTGTGTTGAAAGTGCTGATGCTGTCCCTGCTCTGCTGTGGCTACTGAAGAACGGCAGTGCCAATGGTAAGGAAATTGCTGCCAAGACGTTGAATCATTTGATTCATAAATCAGATACTGCAACAATCAGCCAGCTTACTGCCTTGCTGACCAGCGAGCTACCTGAGTCTAAAATGTATGTTTTGGATGCATTGAAAAGCATGCTCTCTGTGGTCCCATTCAGTGACATGTTACGTGAAGGAAGTGCTTCAAATGATGCTATTGAGACAATGATCAAGTTGATGAGCTCTGCTAAAGAAGAAACTCAAGCAAATTCAGCCTCAGCTCTTGCAGCTATATTCCACAGCAGAAAGGATTTGCGTGAAAGTACTCTAGCTCTCAAAACTCTCTTGTCGGCCATAAAACTTTTACACGGGGATTCTGAGAAGATCCTTATTGAGTCCTCCCGCTGTATGGCTGCAATTTTACTCTCAATTAAGGAGAATCGAGATGTGGCCATTGCCGCCAGAGAAGCATTGCCTACTCTGATATCTCTCGCGAACTCATCCGTTCTAGAAGTCGCTGAGCAAGGAATGTGCGCGTTGGCTAATCTTATATTGGACAGTGAAGTGTCAGAGAAGGTCAATGTCGAAGAAATTATTT
Source organism: Erucastrum elatum (assembly GCA_900406325.1). Classification (NCBI taxonomy): domain Eukaryota; kingdom Viridiplantae; phylum Streptophyta; class Magnoliopsida; order Brassicales; family Brassicaceae; genus Erucastrum; species Erucastrum elatum. Next base: position 7,204 of record OVBX01003041.1, on the reverse strand, counting down.
TGTCAGCCACTAGAATCTTACGTGAAGGAACAGTGTCTGGGAAGACCCTTGCAGCTGCGGCAATTGCTCGCCTGCTGAGTCGTCACCAAATTAATTCTGCGTTGACAGATTCTGTGAACCGTGCTGGAACAGTGCTTGCTTTAGTGTCTCTTCTAGAATCTGCCGATGGAAGATCTGATGCAATTTCTGAGGCCCTAGATGCGCTAGCTATATTCTCAAGGTCAAGAGTTATCGGAAATGTAAAGCCGGCCTGGGTTGTTCTGGCTGAATCCCCTAGCAGCATGGCCCCAATAGTTTCATCTATAGTGAGTGTCTCCAATCCCTCGTTACAGGACAAAGCTATTGAAGTGTTGTCAAGACTTTGCCGAGATCAGCCTATAGTTTTGGGAAACATGGTCAACAACGCCAGAGATTGCGTTTCATCTATTGCTAAAAGAGTGATAAATTCCAGGGACCCTAAAATAAAAATTGGTGGAGCTGCTATTATTATATGTGCTGCCAAAGTTGACGACCAGAGGATGATAGAGAATCTGAACGAGTCACAATTGTGTGCCAAATTCGTTCAAGCACTTGTGCGGATTCTAGATTCACCTCAGATTTCTGTGCAAGATCAGGAAAAGGATGAGAGAGATAATATCTACATATGCATTCATCCTAAAGAAAAGGAAGAAGATGAAGAAGAAGAGGCAACAGAAAGTAGGGAGGGTTCCACAGGGGTAACACTTCTTTCTGGTGACAACTTAGCCATCTGGTTGCTCTCGGTTCTTTCTTGTCATGATGAAAAGAGCAGAGCAATTATATTGGAGTCAGAAGGCATCGAGTTGATTACTGATAGAATAGGCAACCGTTTTCTCCAGGTACTCAACTCTCTTATAGATTGCATTCTTCGGGATCACAGTTTATTAGAAGCATATTATAAAAAAGTCATTATGAATCTTCTTGCATTTTACATTCTGACTCATTTTGTTTTTTTTTGAATTGATTCTGACTCATTTTGGAACACTAGGTTGTTGTCTATCTTGTTTTAATTGCTAATACTTTAATACATTGCAGGCTGATAATGGAGAAGACACCAACATTTGGGTCTGTGCTTTACTGCTAGCCATACTTTTCCAGGACAGAGAAATCACTCGCGCAAATGCAACAATGAAAGCTGTGCCAGTACTCTCAAATCTTGTGAAGTCAGAGGAATATTCAGACAGGTATTTTGCAGCACAAGCGCTAGCTAGTCTTGTCTGCAATGGTAGTCGGGGAACTCTTCTATCAGTTGCGAACTCCGGTGCTGCGGCTGGGTTCATATCATTGCTTGGTTGTTCTGATGATGACATAAAAGAACTTCTGGAGTTGTCACAGGAATTCATGCTAGTGCGTTACCCAGACCAAGTCGCCCTTGAGAGGCTTTTTCGAGTTGAAGATATCAGAGTTGGGGCTACTTCACGAAAGGCGATTCCCTTACTGGTTGAACTTCTTAAACCAATTCCAGACCGCCCCGGTGCTCCTCTACTTGCACTTAATCTTCTAACTCTGCTTGCTGGAGACTGTCCACAAAACATGATCGTCATGGTAGAGTCAGGTGCTCTTGAGGGGCTCTCCAAATATCTTTCTCTTGGACCTCAGGATGAGCAAGAGGAAGCTGCAACGGGTCTCTTAGGCATCTTATTCAGCAGTGCTGAAATTCGAAGGCATGAGTCAGCATTTGGCGCTGTCTCTCAACTGGTAGCAGTTCTGCGACTAGGTGGAAGAGGAGCAAGGTACAGTGCCGCCAAGGCATTGGATAGCCTCTTTACTGCAGACCATATAAGAAATGCAGAGTCTTCTAGACAAGCTGTTCAGCCATTGGTAGAAATTCTCAGTACTGGTTCTGAGAGGGAGCAACATGCTGCTATTGCTGCACTTGTTAGGCTGCTGAGTGATAATCCATCTCGGGCTCTGGCAGTCGCGGATGTGGAGATGAATGCGGTGGATGTTCTCTGCAGGATCCTTTCTTCAAACTGTTCGATGGAACTGAAGGGGGATGCAGCAGAATTGTGCTATGTTCTGTTTGCAAACACAAGGATTAGGTCTACGGTTGCTGCAGCGCGCTGTGTTGAGCCGCTCGTTTCCCTCCTTTTGAGTGAATACAGCCCTGCGCAGCATTCGGTTGTGCGGGCCCTGGACAAGCTTGTCGATGATGAACAACTGGCTGAACTAGTTGCTGCTCATGGTGCTGTGGTTCCTCTTGTTGGCCTCCTTTATGGTAGAAACTATGTACTCCATGAGGCTATATCAAGGGCTCTAGTAAAACTAGGTAAGGACAGGCCTGCATGTAAACTGGAAATGGTGAAAGCTGGAGTTATCGATTGCGTACTTGATATTCTCCATGAAGCTCCGGATTTTCTTTGCGCAGCATTTTCAGAACTACTTCGCATCCTTACAAATAACGCTACTATTGCGAAGGGCCAATCTGCTGCGAAGGTGGTTGAGCCTCTTTTCAATTTGCTGACGAGGCTGGAGTTTGGACCTGACGGGCAGCACAGTGCGCTGCAAGTTCTAGTTAATATCTTAGAACATCCACAATGCCGAGGTGATTATACACTTAATCCGCACCAAGTGATTGAGCCGCTAATCCCACTGCTGGATTCTACATCCCCAGCAGTACAGCAATTGGCAGCTGAGCTTCTGTCTCATTTGCTCTTGGAGGAGCATCTGCAGAAGGATCCATTAACACAACTCGCGATTGGTCCCTTAATCCATGTTCTTGGATCTGGTATACACCTGTTACAGCAGAGAGCTGTGAAAGCTCTGGTCAGCATTGCTCTAACATGGCCAAATGAAATAGCTAAAGAAGGTGGTGTTAGTGAGCTGTCCAAGGTGATACTGCAAGCCGATCCATCGCTATCCAATGTTTTGTGGGAGTCCGCAGCATCAATATTGGTGGTCATCTTGCAATTTAGCTCCGAGTTTTACCTGGAAGTTCCTGTTGCCGTTCTCGTAAGACTGCTACGCTCTGCATCTGAAAACACCGTGGTTGGTGCACTCAACACTCTGCTAGTGTTGGAGAGTGATGATGGAACTAGTGCTGAATCCATGGCTGAAAGCGGAGCCATAGAAGCTCTTCTTGATCTTCTAAGGTCTCATCAATGTGAGGACACGGCAGCGAGACTGCTCGAGGTACTTCTCAACAACGTGAAGATCAGAAATTCAAAAGCCACCAAGACTGCGATATTACCCTTGTCCCAGTACCTCTTGGATCCACAGACTCAAGCTCAGCAGGCGCGATTACTGGCAACTCTGGCCCTCGGTGATCTTTTCCAGAACGAGGCACTCGCTAGAAGCACCGATGCAGCTTCTGCGTGCCGTGCTTTAGTCAATGTCCTTGAAGAACAACCCACAGAGGAAATGAAAGTAGTGGCTATATGTGCTCTGCAAAACCTGGTTATGTATAGCCGGTCCAACAAAAGAGCGGTTGCCGAGGCAGGTGGTGTGCAGGTCGTCTTAGATCTGATCAGTTCCAGTGACCCGGATACATCTGTCCAGGCTGCAATGTTCGTAAAACTACTTTTCTCTAATAACACCGTGCAAGAGTACGCATCTAGCGAGACCGTCAGAGCAATAACTGGTGAGAAAAACCTCCGTTCCTTCTGTTATCGTTTCGATCTGGTCAATCCTATTGTTCATCTTTTTATCTTTGTTTTTGCGTTGCAGCTGCTATTGAGAAGGACTTATGGGCCACTGGAACCGTGAATGACGAATATCTAAAAGCGTTAAACTCTTTGTTTAACAACTTCCCTCGCCTAAGAGCCACCGAGCCTGCAACACTAAGTATACCGCATCTAGTAACGTCCCTTAAGACAGGGTCAGAGGCAACTCAAGAAGCTGCCTTGGATGCGTTGTTTCTTCTGAGACAAGCTTGGTCAGCTTGTCCTGCTGAAGTTTCCAGGGCCCAGTCAGTTGCTGCTGCAGACGCCATCCCTCTACTTCAGTACCTAATTCAATCAGGTCCACCACGGTTCCAGGAGAAAGCTGAATTCCTCTTGCAATGCTTGCCAGGAACTCTAGTGGTGACAATCAAACGCGGTAATAACATGAAGCAATCTGTTGGTAACCCTAGCGTGTTCTGCAAGATAACACTTGGTAACACACCTCCTAGACAAACCAAGGTAAAAAATGGCTCATCACGCTTTTCTTCACAGCTTACAGTGGCTAGTAGAAACTAACTAACTGTATTGTTCTGTTTATTCAGGTGATATCTACCGGTCCAAATCCAGAGTGGGACGAGAGTTTCTCATGGTCATTTGAGAGCCCTCCCAAAGGTCAAAAACTCCAGATTTCATGCAAGAATAAGAGCAAAATGGGAAAGGTATATATCCATCAAACTTCACTCGTATTCAACTGATTCTGTTTTGTGGTCTATGTATGAACTAGTGTCTCTTCTGCAGAGTTCATTCGGGAAGGTAACGATCCAAATCGACCGGGTGGTAATGCTGGGAGCAGTAGCAGGTGAATACAGTTTGTTACCAGAAAGCAAAAGTGGCCCCAGAAACCTTGAAATCGAATTTCAGTGGTCTAACAAGTGAAAAAACACCATTTCATTTATATTTATTATTATTTTTGTTGAGGCGAGAGTTGTTCTATCAAAACTTGTTTTTGGCAAATTTTTCTATTATCGTTTTGGTTATTGTAATGCTACATGTATATAGTTTTGTATTGTAATGTAATGGTTTGGTGATTTACTACTGTTTCTTTAATCTTTATAATTGTTTGTTAGTGATTTAATTCATTTGTAGCACCTTGTTTGTCCTCATTTGTGCTTTGTGTAGCTTAGCTTCATTTATTCATCTTCTGGTGTGTGTCACTTTGTTTTAGTTGTTAATTTTTGTTTCCCTGTACATAATACTTCAGCAAATTTCAGAAATTCCAATAAATGGGATAATCCGAAATCCCTCTCTAGTTGACAATCTTCATTGGACAACTTTATTTCCAATACCTGCAGGAATATATGATTGTGTTACAATCGCAAGAATATAGGATCGTAATACAATACCAGATCACTAAATTAGTACTGGCCACTGGGCAACTATTACTTGTTACCTAGCTTATTTTTTGTTACTTCATCTTATACTCACCTTGAAAAATCATGTACTTGATAGGTTAACAAATTTTATTATTTGCATACGAGTTAAATATCAAGTCTTTTTATATTTCCTAATACCTATCCCGATATTTTCCCCACTACTTGTTGCTCATTAAACCCCCCCCCCCCTCCATTTATTTCATAATAAGTGTTGTTCTAACCATTTTTTTATTACACAAAAGTGTCACTTTACCAACCGCCACAGAAATTCCAGACGGGAACAACCGCGGAATTACCAACAAGAAGATCGGTCTAGAGGATATGGAGGCTCGAGGGGTGCTAGAGGAGCTCGCAGTGAGCCTAGAAATGAGGCAAGAGAAGATGGTGAGGTTAAGGGGAGGGAGAGGTCTAACCTGGAAGATGGGAAAGCTCAGGTTCAGGCACCACCCTCTCATGGTTTCCTTGCTGAACTAATGAAGACACAAGCGACACTACCCCAGGTAAGCTCAGCTGCTTTGAGTGAGGAACAAGAAACAACTCTGGTTCACATAGGGTCTGAGGAGGGTAGTAATATGATCGTTGATTTGGGCATGGGAAGAGATGAAATCTTGGTTGAAACTGCTAGGAATGAATGTGGAGAAATTCTAGATACTGATATGCAGCTTTTAGATGGGGAGATTGGGGGAGATGTTAAAATGCAGGAAACTGAGGTTACTGATGTTGTTGGGGAAAAGAATGGGGACGTGGTCGAAGGTAGTGAACGGGCTACAGAGGAAGCAGCAAAAAAACAGAGTAACCGTCGGAAGCTTTCCAAGCCGATACCGGCTGCAGGCGCTTCCAATAAGCTGAAAACAGCTCAGATACTGGCTTACAAACGTAATGCTGCCAAGGCAGGCAACCGTAATGGCGAGAACTCCAAGCAGGCGGAGGATAAGGGCACATCAAACCCAAAAAATGATCCTGCACCTTAATGAAGTTTTTTTATGAATAAAGCAAGCTATCTTGCAGCCGCCAATGGATGTTTTGTGGCGTATCTTTTTTGTTTTTTTAAGGCGTTAATAAGCTCTTTGAGCATCTCTAGTTGTGTTATCTATGGCCTTATGCTGGCTTTTGTTTGGTTTATATTTCCCTGCTTGTTGAAAAGGTCTATTTACCTTTTATGGAATAATAAGCTTTTGATTGAGTGGTGGTGTGTTGGTGGTATTATTAGCAGGTATCGTTTTTTTTTCTCATTTACAATATACAGTAGGCATTGGCACTATGGTTATTTACGTTACTGTCAATGGAATGCCGTGGACTACATACCCATTATTTCTATGTGTTATATTACTGGCAATCAGGATACACGTTTGGTTAAGCTATCTTTACAGCAACAAGCACTGTGTTTGGTTTCATTACATCAAACACAAGAAGATGATGGTGGTTTTAAAAGTCATTATTATTGTCCGGATAAATGGAAAGGTCATGGGGAGGATGCCATACATTCACAATCCCAAAAGGTTTTTTTAAATGGTTCTGATTTTTCTAGTACGACACTGCAACTATGGAACTATAAGTGGTGGTTGAATGGACATAAAGTGAATAACGGTCTTGTATGTGACCGTGATGGGAACAGAGTTTCTTTATACTCGTCTTTTCAGCTCAACGGAGCAAAGTTTTATTTTATTTAATGAAAGTCTTAAGCTGGAATTGCCGTGGTATGGGAAGTCATTGGACAATTAGTTATCTTCGGGAAATATGGCAAAAGTATAAACCGGATTTTTTATTCTTATCAGAAACGAAACAAGATTTTGCTTTTGTTCAAGGTTTTCAAACACATTTTGGCTTTGACAATTTGGCGACGGTGGATCCAATTGGAACTAGCGGAGGTCTAGCTCTATATTTTAACAATGAGTATCAGGTTAAAGTCCTATATTCCAGTAATCGAATGATTGATGTAGAAGCAGAGGCATTAGGGAAAAGAGTGTTTATGACATTTGTCTATGGAGAACCGGTTCAAAGACTAAGGGAACAAGTATGGGAACGGTTAACAAGATATGGATTGGCCAGACAAGATCCCTGGTTTATTATTGGAGATTTAAATGAGATCCCTGGTAACCATGAAAAGAAAGGTGGCGCACTACGGAGTGCCGATTCGTTTGTTCCATTTAA